>JH431740.1:106026-133284 GCA_000239455.1 Strigamia maritima | reverse complement strand
CATTTTAGCTTCGTTTTAGCTTCTATCACAATTGTATCACAATAGCGCAATTGTAAGACACAAACTCGTGTCTTGTGAAACGCTGGAATAGTAGCGTTTCCTAAAACGCGCAAGCACGCGCGTTTCTTGACTTAAACGTAAACGTTTCCGGAAATCACGACTCATTTCAGGAAACGAAACGAGGGAAACGAGTGAAACATGAAAATGTTTTAGTTACTGAATGCACCTAATGAAAGTCAGAAAAGTCACTTTTTTAGTTGATGCATTTAGGAAAAGTAATTTAGCTGTGATCAAGAAGTAATCTATCATTAGTGAGTTTTAGTAGAAATTGATCTTTATATCTTGTGAACAGGAATGATTAGGATTAGGCGTAATCATTCCAAAATCAGCATGGCTGGTGGATTAGTTTATACATTTTTTGGGGGTTTTATGGTTTAACTATGGTGTTAAATTGAAAGGAGTAGAAACTTTTTGATGAGTATTGCTTTTGAAGACTGCCGAACAGTCGAAAGGCCTATGGTAGTTAAATTATTTAGTTTTAAACCGCAAATTCAATGTAAAAATACAGGTTTGTTTGTAAAAATATGGGCCATGATTTTAACCTACAGACGCCTAACATTTTGGGTCAACTCAAAGACCTATTAGTGGTGTCAATTGACATGTTTTATGTACTCCGAGTTGAAGCGCTTTAGTGCTGTTACCATGGTTACCATGGTTTCACCAACTGACGCTAGGTGTCACCGATTGTAAAAATCAAGACACTCGGTCAAAATGTGATCATTTGAACAGCATGCAAGGTGTTTAATCATTTATTTATAATAATTGTGTATATTAACTTAACCTTAATTCCAATTAGTGCAATTAATTGCAATTGATTTGAAATGTGAACTGAACATGTGCTGACATGTGCTTTGTTTATTCTCTACTTTGCATATAGGTGGCGTTGTATTTTAAAAGCGCTCTCACTAAAGAGAAAAAATGCAGTGAAAACAGCAAACGTTTTAAGCTGAGATTTTCTGGGGCTCATATTTTCTCTTTGCAATAACTTTTTTTTATAAGTCTGAAAATTCCCAAATAAATTGAGTGTATGTAAAACCACTTTTTGAACAGTTCCAGAAAATTTCAGATTTTTTTAAAAAATTTTTTGAAAAAAATTTTTATTTAGAACTATTGCCTGTGTCAATTGTCCCATAGGATAGGCTTCTGAGGGTTAATCAATCAAATTATTACGATACAAAATGCCAAAAATAGCGGTCACATTCTCAAAAGTCTTTAAAACGGCATTGGACTTAGACCAATCCTGTGATTTTAGCCAATGAGAAAATCAGATGGTAATTACGTGATTGCCAAAACAATTTTAAAACAATGAATTGTTTTTTTTAAAACCACCCGCCTATACGTCAGTATTTGTTTTGTTTCTTGGGGGTGAAGTCCAGTCACGTGACATGACTTGGCCAATCCCGTTCAAGCATCAAGCATCCTATTTTAGATACTTTTTCTTTTTGAAAATATGTTATTTTCTGATTGGGCGCCTACTAGACACTATAAGACAAATCAAAAATGCTTATTTCAGTCACGTAGCTGTCATGTCAGCTTCCATAAAAATTGTTACAATTAAAACGAAAACGCTTGTAAAATATTTAAAAAAATTATTTACATTTGGGTTTTTGTATGATTTTTCGACTCGACTCGACTAGAGGATTAAAATAAGATACCACAATATATACTTTCGGTACAATTCCAAAAAAGTTCACTCTTCAGTTTCGTGCACGAATTGTTTAGAATAGGTGCGTTCAAAGTTAAAAACCATAATTTGACTTATCTTATTCTGGCATAATCCTGACTTATTGATAAGCCAGATAAGTCATTTAGATTGTGAACGCTCTTTAAAAAAATTATGATTAAAAATCATGTTTGTGTTAGGGTAGTTTTTTTAGATGATTTTATTGCTTGAAACATTGAATAAAAATTAGCTTTAGCTGATAAAATGTTTATTCCATCATGGCTAATATATTCCATGAGAATCCAGTAAGAAAATAGTAAAATTTGTGATAAGTAATGAAAAATTATTTTGACGGGCCATCATCGAACATAGTGGCCGACGTAGGTGCGTGTTCTGCAGCCACGATGTTCGGTGACGTCCGTCAAAATTGTTTGTCATTACTTTTCGCTATTTTTATGCCGATTTCTCATGGAATCGTTAGGATGTTGTTAAATGACATCCCCACTTACTCCAAACTGAGGTTTTATTTGTTAAAATTAATGACTTATGCATAAGTCATGTCATAATTCACGATTGGTGTGACTTATCAAAAAGCCACTTATCACGGTTGACTTATCTGTTTAGTGACGCAATTTTGGTCACTTCCGGTTTGCCGTAAGTCATTTCAGACATGACTTACAGATAAGTCATGTAAGTCATTTGACTTTGAACGCACCTATTGTTTAGACGCTCTTTTTACCTTTAATGGTATTACCTAAGGTTGACTCACCCTGCTTTATACATCATTACTTATTTTGCTATAAAACGTATAACATATTTATAAATCAGTGATGTTAATAATTCTTATTTTTATTTAAAACATAAGTATCCTTTTAATTTATTTTTCATAAGGGATTTTACTGGGAAAATTCTTTTCACTGGTCTATAGAAAATTTTACTAAATTTTTAATATGGCTCCAAGTATGAGTCATCATTTGCAATATGAGGTTTTGCATTACACATGTATGACGCAGGAGATTAAAAGTTTGATGCAGGAGACCTTTAGGCAATGTTTTAATAGTTTCAACATGTCGATACTCGTCAATTCGAGCATGCCAAACCACAAGCATGGACGCCATTTTAATTTTGCTTTGTATATCCATAGGGGAAAGTGATATTAAATTTTGTTGCTGCAGGAAAAATTCCAGACTTGTAATTTTGTTTAAATGTTAAATTCGAGAGAAAAAAAATGGATGTGGGTGGGTATGTGGAATTCTATCAAAGTAAAAAAAATGAGTTGCTCGGTCTATGGTTGTGACGGAGCAGTGGAATTTACAGTGAAAATGGAGGAAATTAATAAGAGGTTAGGGGTTGTAGGTGCCTTGTCAGCGACAGCTGGTATTCACGGTGTGTTGGAGAAGGCCGTGACGTGACCGCACGTGCGTTTTACTTGCCAACTTGGAAACTCATCACAACAATAAAGGGGTTTTATTAGGGGGTTGGGAATCAGTTTGGAAGTTTGATTAATTAATTATATGATGTTTTAAACTCTATTCACCCTCAGCCTAGGTTCCCACACAGAAAAAAATCGCGTGATTCTGTTTTGCGTTTTGCCTCAAAATCATGCTATTTTTAAAATTTAAATTTTTTTTACGTTTTTCTGTGTTTTTGCTGCATGTGGGAACCTGGAAAAATTTTAAAATTTTAAAAATAGCGCAATTTTGAGGCAAAACACAAAATGGAATCACGCGATTTTTTTGTGCGTGGGAACCTAGGCTCACGCTGGGTGCAGACATGCAGCGATTTCGCATCGCTTGGCGTTTTTGCTCTGCGATTCGAAACAGAAATCGCCTCTGATACAGCAGACTAGGCGCGAATTCAGAAGCAATTGTTTGTTCTAGTTATAACGACATGTCGACAAATATTTTGGAACAATGATGTCATAACTAAGCAATTAGAACACGTGATAAAATACTCGCATCTTATTGGACGCGATTTGTATATCGCCAGGCAAAAAATACACGATGGCTGTTCTTTTTTCAAAAGTAGAAAGTTCTGTCGTGCGACGGAAGTGACGTTTTGTGCGCATGCGTAGACGCAGCAGCGATCAGCCGGGATACGAAATCGCTGCATGTCTGCGCCCAGCATAAGAATGTCATTGGCTGAGAAATGCTATAAGGTGCGTTGCATAAATATAAGGCCACCCACAAAAATTGGCTTCTTAGCGAAACAATTAAACCAATCACAAAATCGTTTGTTTGTCGAAAGTATATATTATGGTATCTCATTTTAATTCCCTCGTCGAGATACCGTAATATACTGTATCTCGATACAATGTATTTTTCAGCCAATACATTTTATCCAACTTTTGGGTATAAAATTCAGCAAAAGCAAAACTGTGATTTATTTTCGGCCACAACTGCTTTTTGCACAACCTTAAACCCTAATTACCACAGTGTATAATCCCACCCAGAAACACCAGTTGCAATGAAAAACACGCACTTAAACTTAAACCCCAGAGTCAAATGACACAACAAGCCTCTTTAAACCCAATGCTACAACACATTTCTCAGCACTTCCTTTCTCCGTCCCATTCCCCACACGTGCTCCACTCCACCTACATCCAACATTCCAAAACTGTCAGCTTCCCAGCTGCTACCACCCTTCAGCCCATATCCCACAACCGACCCCCCACGACGCTCTCCCCAAACACCCCCTCAAACTTCTCTGACTAACTCATCAGCAAAATGAAATAAAAAGATAGTGAGGAAAATCTCAGGAAAATGAGTGCGTGAACTATACTCTATTTAACAATTCGTGCACGAAACTCCCGTTGGTTAATGACCTATGCATTGTACTGAAAGTATATATTGTGGTATCTTATTTTAATCCTCTAGTCGAGTTGAGTTGAAAAATCATTGTCTTGGAGTCCAAAAATGTGCATGCCATTGTTAACGAACGAAAATGCTTGTAAAATATTTTAAAAAATTATTTACATTTGGGTTTTTGTATTATTGCGCACATTTTTTGGCTACGAAACAATGATTTTTTGACTCGGCTCGACTAGAGGATTAAAATAAGATATCACAATATATACTTTCGGTACAGTGCAAAAAAGTTCACTTTTCAATTTCGTGCACGAATTGTTAAATAGAGTTTACTATATAACAATCGCCCAATCTCGAGTGGTATTCAATGTGAGAATTTTTTAAAATCAATAAATTAGAGCAAAGGAGTGATTTTAACAATAGTCAACGTGTACTCCAACATGCTATACTATATCACGTAATCAGCCTTCCATTGGTCGAAATTTAAACAATGTTAACCATTGTTAAAATCTCTCCACTTGCTCTAATTTATTGATTTTTAAAATTCTTCATCCAACTTTGGCAGCCATTCAAAAACCCAGAACGAAAAACCGGAGCGAAAAATAGTTTCGAACGAATCTCTTCAAACGCAGTCACGTGACAACGTTTAAGAGACAGCAAGAGGAGAGCGAGTTTAATGCAAATGGAGCAGGAGAGGAAAAAAAATACACGCTTGGAAGCGTTTCAGAGGTATGTTATCCAAACTCGAGCCGACAATATAAATCTTAATTTACACATTATAACCCCAGTCAGGCCTCCCCCCTACATCTTGTCCTCCTACCCCCCTTTTCTCATAAAAAGGCGCAGATTACGCGTTCTGCCCATTTTTTTTGCTTTATCCTTGAATATATGGCTGGAATAAGTAGATGGTGGTGACAAAAGTGGGGGAAAGGGGGCATAAAGTAGTGGAAAACATATTTGCTTCTGTGCCTTAACTGGGTAATAAAGTTAAAATGTGTTTCATGATTGGAGAAGCGGAAAAAAAATGCAAAACAGGAAGTAATATATATATATATATATATATATTTATATATTTATGTGGTGGGGAAAATTTGTTTTATGGAAATTTTTTAAGATGGGTTAGTTTAGTTTTTTTTTTTTTTTTGTCGTGATTGAATGTGGGGATTTTTGGGTTGGAGATATATAAGGAGGAATCTTTGGCTCGGTTGATTGTGCTGTATTTGCTCACCCACGCGAGGCGGATGGAGCAGATGGTAGCCATGTGTTGCATCATTTCACAATTCACACGCCACTGAAGACAAACAAGACATGAGTTTTGGAGAAAACATTTGTAGTATTAAAAAAGGGGGGAGGAAGGAGGGGTCAGGTTGTAAATTTGGGGGAAATTGTGTTGTCTAATAAGGTTTGAAGGGGTTTTTTTTTGAAGGTTTTATGGCTAGGTGAGGGAATTTAGAGTGAGAGTTTAAAAAAAAAAAAATGATGTGGAGATGAATGTTTGTTTAATGGAGAGCAATTGGTGTTTTTTATTAGGAGTGCCAAGTTGGTGAATTGTTTTTTCTTAAGTATTAGATGGGATAGGGAAAAAATTAAGCAATTTTTATTGGATAATAATGGATGATTAATTTTTTATTTTTTTTTTTAATTTTGTTGAATTAACGTTGTTGCGCTTATTCCAAATTGCAGCCAAGGGGTGCGGCTGGTATTCGAGGGCGGCGCTTAATTTGCAAACGTACTTGCAAACGTTTTTAATACGTTATAATACATTTAAATAGTTAAACGTTTACCTCGAAACCGGTAAACACTTCTAATAATCGCCGCGGACGTAATTCGAGATTCGAGTGCGGCGCTTATTCTCATCTACAACAACCGAGTAGTGCGGCTGGAATTTGAGGGCGGCGCTTAATTGACTAAATATGGTATTCTTAAGGTAGGTTCTCACTTGTGTTCACACTATATGGGTGCAACGCAGAGAAAAATGACGCAACGCAAGCTGGTTGTGTCTTGCGACTACAAAATTACGTGTAGTTGACGCAAATTTCTACTTTAACTCGGATTTGACGCAAGGCAAGCAAGACAGTTGCGTTTAGCCAATCATATTGGAGAGTAGTGGCAGTCATCTTGAAAACGATAAAACGTTTCCGCTCAAAATGAGGTTTTAACCCGAATAATTAGGTGGTAGACTTTATTAAACTACAGCCTAACAATTGCATGAGAAATAAGCATGAAAATAGGTAAGTTTAGTAAATCAGTTGTACGGAAATCAGCGAACGTCGTGGCCGCGGTAATCTCACAAACGCGGCCATCATGTTCGCCCCATGTCCGTCGAACTGGTTTGTCAGTATTTTTCACAAATTTTACCTGTTTTCGGGTTAAATTCACATGGAATAGTAAAGTTATTAAGTAAACAGTGTTGATCTAATTTATATTTTATTTATATTTCAAACCTGGGTGTGGGATTGCAAACCTAGGTTTCATTAAGTGAAGTTTTAGTTCTGTTTATACAAAATAGGGTGTGAACAGACAGTAGGTGGATTCAGAAACTAAAAGTCATCAAAAACGAGTTTTGCGTGTGGTTAGTTTTATGCTTAGTTCACACTGGACGTAACGTAACGTAACTTAAGGAAAATTAACGTAACTTAAGGAAAGTAACGTAGGGTTTGGTTCACACTGCTTGCGTTAAGTAAATGTAAACCAACCAATCAGAATAAATTGGATTTAGATCCAAAACCAGATTAAATTCCAGTTTCACAATGGCTACTTACTTTAGAAATGAATGATGAGGAAGAATTATTAGCTGATTTGCTACAGTTAGCAGCAATAATGATTTTAAACTGTAGAAACTGTCAAAAAAACATTTATTTCAGGCTTAAAAAAACAACAATCACATCTACGTGCTCACTCGCGAGGCTCATTGGTGATGGGATTTAACGGGATTTCACGAGAAATCACAGACAATAAATTTTCTATTTTTTGCTACTTTGGCGGAATATATCTAAACTCTATTTCCAACATGTTGCGAGAAACTCCCATTGGCTAGAGCCTTTTTCCAGCAATTGTTTAATGCAAAATAATTCGAAAAATGGCCATAAAAGGGCATAAACAAACATAAACGCCCATAAACGACCCTTAACGAACAAATTAGCGATCATACAAAAAGACCATATATGGTAGTTTTTGTATTAATGTGCAAGCAAACAGGCTCTAACCAATGGGAGTTTCTCGCAACATGTTGGAAATAGAGTTCATACATTAAAACTTTAAAAACTTTTATGTATCGGAAGCAAAGCGAGGAGCTACCAGCTTGTCCCCAATATTGTATAAGTATTAATGTTTTAGAATTAAATTAGTTTACATTGATGCCAAGTTGGCGTATAACATCGAACCTACCTTTATTGAAATTAATTGAAATGAAAATTAATCTTAGCATTAATAAATCAATAATTTGAAATTAATAGACAAAACAATCATTTTCAAATGCCAATCATTTGCTTTTCAATGTAAATCCAACTTGATTAATTGGTTAAATTCATTATTCTTTGTTGTTTCAGACTATTTGCATATTCTATGTTCATTTCAGTTGAAAATCTCACTTCTGTCATTCATTTACACCATTGGAATGCATATCACTGCAATCCCTTGATTGACTTCACCTCTAAACAATTATATTTGACCTCACTTGCATTAAACCAGCTAATATAAATGCTGTTGAAAATGCAGATGTGCGAAACTGTAAACTTGACAAATTTATCCATCCTAAAGTTGAATTCTGGCAAAAATTCTGTCTATGCTGAATGACACTAACAATAAGCATAAAAAGTATATGAAATTTGATGCTTAATTTGTAACGAACATGTGGAACAAATTGTCTGAAGAAATTCAAATCCTTTTAAACAGAAACCAGGCAGAGCCATGTGTGTGAGATACGATACTCTTTCTTAACAAGCATATAGCAGCTGCCATTTTTGAATTACTCAGTTCAGTCCTAATTAGTAGTTAAGCCGTAAAGTATTTGATTTTGTTTTAAAAAATAATGAGGTTGTAGGGTTATAGTATATTGGTCAAAATAAATAAAGGGGGGATAGGATAGGCAGTTTACTTTAATTAGGTAATTTGATTATCAATCACTAATTAACAGTAGTTATTCACGGTAGAAAACTACGGTGCTCTATAAGGCAGGGGTTTTTGCTTGGCAAGGTCTACTTTTCACTTTACTAAACTTACATGGTTTATTGATGCATGGAATAAGAGTTTTTCTTAGAAATTAAAATTGATGATGTTTTAGCAAAACATACAAATATCGTAATTCCGGGTGGCTTTGCCCCAGTATGGGTGACTTTGCACCACTAGTGAAAAGGAGTTGTTTTTGTTTCATGTGGACAAATTACAATACATATTATTATTTTAAAAATAATACAGTGTATATTTGGCCTAGAGCAATATATATACATGAATATTCATGTTTAAATAATGATTATTATACAGTATAATTTTAAAAAAAATGAAATTTGTAACCCCTCATTTTAGTCATTTTTTCTTACTTGACAAATTGTATAAGCCATCAAAAATCTATTAAAGGTTAGAATGTTTTTTGTACATAGGGTGTTTTATATGTTTCTTCTGAACTTAAGTTTAAATTATTATAATAAAAAAAGATTTTTAAATGATTTGGACATATTGTTAGACAATAGTGTCAATTTTAGATTAGTTTGGGGTGGCTTTGTCCCACAGAAAGTGAACCAAAAAACAAGGTATTACTCAAATTATTAAAGACCCAATGTCATGTTGTAGAGAAACATGTAAAGTTCCAGAGTTAGAATATAAATGGATGCAATATTTCCATATAAAATATGATAAAAATAATAAAAATGTGATAAAAATGATAAAAATGAGATAAAAAGTAATGTTATTAAACTAACACAATAAAAAGGTGAAAAAACATTGTTTTGAGCTATTAATGTTATTAAAAATTAAAAATAATTTTTTTAATTTTTTGGGTCATATTTTTCTTAAAAACATAGAAAACATGATGCTGTAACCCCTTAAAATGATGGGAAACTTTTAAAAAAGACAAATCTGGGCTAAACACACACTTACAGCAGTGTGTGTTTGATCTAGAGGCAGTTTTGTATGCTGGGCCAAACTGACACTGCTGTGGGAGGTGAATTTGGCCCACACTTAAAATTTTAAAAAAAAATATGAAGATTTGATAATTAATTTTTTTAACTTACATAAACGTGTTCACACCATATATTTACATGATTTCATCAATTTTAATAATAATTGATAAGTTTGTTTAGATGGTACAAACAAAAAGGTTGAAAAAGTGGGCCAAAGCCACCCGGAATTACGGTATTTGAAAAAGAATTCTTTTTTCACGAGGCAGAAGTTGAGATATAGTGTCGATCATGTTGTTTAGAAATTTATGAATTAATTTATTATCAATTCGATATATTAGAGGATGTATAATATGTGTTTTGTATTGTTCAGCGATAATAGTAGTTTTTATTTTTACCATAATTTATTTTTTTTGTTTCTAAACCGTTGAACGTACCTACACGATTTGAAAACGTGTAAAGGTCGGGCACGTGTAAGTGCTTAATGAACCTACCTATAGTGTATTGCAGTTATTGAGAAGAGTAAATTGAAACATTTCTAATTACCACATGCTGCGTCGTTAGTGGTGCGCTGTCAACGTGAGCAGTGCTAAATCAACAACGACAGCTTTGATATACGACCACGCTGTACGCCCCAAACATGCTTATGGGCTGGTAACTTGAATGCAATGTCAACGACATATTCGCTATTGGAGATTAACACCAATTAATTCACATGGCGCATTGTGCCAACAGATGGGCACTTAATTTGATTGTCAACCAACCTTCACGCCTTCATCACATCACTACACTGGTTTAGGCCTTTGTTAGCAATAATAATGTAATGCATAAATTGCGGAGGAAATAATTATTTGAATTTTGAATCGTGTGAAATGAGATTTTCCCAATATGATGCTTTAATGTAGACATGAATGTTTATCCGTTTGTAATTTTAGGTGTAAAGAGATGGGTAGAAAGTTGCGTACGGCTGCAGGATGTTAAGATGAGAAAGCAAATGGAAAGTTTTACCTATGGGATCATTATTTTCAAAATTGGTTGGAATGGCGGCTTTCAAAGTGCGATGCTAGAGGTGAAATTGCATGATGAACAACTGCTGAAGTATTTGCTCAGAATTTTTTCATTAAAGGTTAGCCTGGTTAGAGGGTTTTTAATTTTAAAATGTATTTTAGTAAAGTATATATATATTTATAAAGTATATGTTTATAACAATAGTTTATTACCTACAGCCTATACATGCTAAAACAATTTTAAAACAATGAATTGTGATGGGACTCTTTTTTTTTTAAAAAAAAACCATTCGCTTTTGTCAGTATTTGTTGTCTAGGAAAAAGAACAGTCACGTGACATGGCTCGACCAATCACTTTCAAGTATCATGGAATTTGTCCTTTGTAGTAGTGCTCTTTTATTTTAAATACTTTTTTCTTCTGAAAATTTGTGCTATTTTCTGATTGGGTGCTGAGACTAATCAAAAATGCGTTTATTTATTTTTTAAAGTTATCAGAACACTTTAAAAAAAAGTTGTTTTGTATCCCAAACAATGCATTTGAGCTTGGTGAGAGACATTATTGGCCGCTGCTGGCAGAGCGCTGTTTCTGGCGTCACAGCTAGTATTCCCCATCTTAAATTAATGGGGTATAGATCACAACTGGTAACAATCGCGCAAATTCTCGATTTGGTCTCGCTTTTATCTCGCTCGTTTTCACAACTGTAACATTGGGGTTAATATTTTTCAAAAATCTCAGAAAAATTATTTAAGAGTTTTAAATGATGCTTGATCCAATGAACCAATAAAAACTGATGTAGGAAATCTTTTAAGAAACTTGTAAAAAGTCGGATGACTTTTGCGTGTGTCATCATTTTGTGATTTGTATCAATGCATTTTGAATCATGTTGAGCTTTGTTCGCGTGTTTAACTATTAAGTTTGTCATGTTGTGTATAATTAATTAGATTGATTCACATTTTTCGTGAATTTTATATTTGCATTTTTGTGTATTTTTATATTTGTTTTTGGAAAAAATGTCAAGTTGCCTTTTGATTTGTGAACTAATTTTGTGAGTATTTTCGAGCCGTGTTCTTAAAACCCTATTTCTGAGGAATTTACTTTAATCCTTTTTCTGGAAATTTGTGGGGGGAAACATTTGTTATCCCCCAATCCCTTTGATCTATGTATTGTTCTCAGGGATTCTCCAATCAGGAGAACTTCCTGTTGGATTTTGTGTTTTTTGGCTTACAAAGAATAAAGTTAGTTGCTTTTAAGTGTTCAACCTTACTAGTCATCTCCTCGTTTTCTTTGCTCTACACACGAATTTATAACTAGGGATTTTAGAGTGGATTTAGCCTTACTTTTTAAAAAACTGTTGGTTGGCCGTGTGTGTGAAAAGATGGTTTTTTGTTTTGGGCCATTCGCTGCAGTTCTTTGAGTGCCAAAGTATTAAACTGCAGGATTTGTGACGTCACAAATACACCAAACAATTGGCGCCATCTGTGTACCGAATAAGCAACAGACGGGCAAAAAGGAATTGTTGCCCCAAATTCGGTGTTTGGGAGTTTCAGATGAAATAATCAGGTATTCGACCGGTATTCGGAATTTAAATAAATTCAAAATTTGGTGAAATTTGGTATCCGGAATCCGGTGATTTTTGGATCCGATGCATCTCTAGCTGCAATTGTTGAAATCCACTCGATACAATGGGAACCCCTTGACCCTAAGCTCAGATCTCTTCCAAATCCTGCGCTCTGAGCACAACGGAACCAACGGAACGGTGTGCCTAATGTGGTTGCTGAAAAATATGATTTCCATAAAGGACAAACAAATAAACAGTAAGCTTCATTTGTTATGTGTCATCGAGAAGGCTTTGTGTAAGTAATGAATAATTTGATTTGCAGCAATTCAAATGTAATATTTTAACCCCTTCTGCACAATCTACGCACTCATGACAAATTTCCCTTTCAGCTCAGCCGAAAATCCCCTTAAAAGTTTTATTTCCAAATATCAACCTACAAATTATTTACAAATTCACTATAATACAGTGAAACCTGTGTGGTCTGGACATAGGCGGGCCCAAAAATTGTGTCCGGTGTCTTGACAGGTCGTTCGGACTACAGCGGTACGTACCGTTTGACTGTACCACATTTACACTGCACAATGACATCACTATCCAATCTCGCACACCGCTGACATCTTTTCAAGCCAATCTTCTTGTCAGTGCAATGGCGCAAGACACTACAAGACAACAATTTCATTTTTTGTAATAAGTGTGTTGTGCACTGTCAAACCGCATACTGCTTATTGAACATTCTGCTTCACCAAAAAAAAAATAAAAAAAAAAAAAACAAAAAAACTAGTAGCTTTATCTGACCGGAAATAAGTTCCAATCCTTATTTCCAATTCTACATCTAATAAGGAAAAAAACTTTTTGTATTTATATTATGGAGATATTGAATTTTCCTTTTTTATCATAGCAGTCACTGAAGAAGACTGGTGAACAATCGAAAGGCCTATGGTGAAAGAGAGAATTAGGTTTATAGACGTATGCGGCAACTTAGGTCATACACGTCTTTATAATCTGACATACTGAAACCGACGTACTAAATCTGACCTATATTAAATCTGATACAAACAAATTAAAAAAGCTTATGGTAATGAATTTTAAACAAAAGTATATATCCAAAATTAGCATTAACATCGATGTTGTAAATCATTTTTTTTATGGAAAGATCAGCAGGCCAGATAAAGAGCGAATCTGAACAGGATGCCGGAAAATTCGAAATTTCCGGCATGCCGTATAATTCGAGTCAAAAATAGTCACAAAAAGGGCACTTAAAGTTGCGGATACAATACATACGCGTATACTTTCGCGTATACATCGTATACGTATGCGCATTTATTTCTTTTATATTTAATCTTAATATTTTATTTTAAAATTATTTCACTAGCACACTGACACATTGACATACTTGTAACAATCAACTTTTTTACTGGCGCCATTCTTAAGGGGGAAAAAAACCGAACTGGTAAATTCTGCAATGTGATAAACTGTAACGTGACTCGTTCCATAATAAAAATGTAGGTTTTGGTACGAATTTTTTACGACATGCCGTAAAAATGACCAGATGTCTGATTTTCAAAATCTAGTCAAACTCGGTTTTTCCGGCATGAGACGTTTTTTTCCGAAGGACTACCGTACGATTTGTTGGTAAAATTCACAAAATGATATAAAAGAAGAGACGAAGTGACAGTTTGACACAGGAAAATAAGGAAGCCACGCATTCAATTTTGCAGGCTGTCCATTACAGTCAGCTTCAATCACGTCAGATTTGTTCAAAGTTTGTCTTGCCGAGGTCGAAATATAATTTAAAACCACTTAAGACTTAAATTCTTATCCTGAAGGATAGCTCTCTTTTTTTGTGCTTTATATATGGTTTGTGGAAGAGGGAACGGCTCGTTTGTGGACTTTGGCTTTTAATTCATTAGTTGTCGGCTTCTTGGTCAGGTTGTAGCTTGTAATGGACGTTAAAGAAATTGGGAGTAAAAGAAGTGAAAGGTAGAGGTATCAATCTCTAGTAATTTAATTTTCATCCTGGATGGTTGAGAGTGTTGGTTGTCAGCAGTCTACAGTGTACTGGCTGAAAGTTCACTGGCTGAAAGTTCACTTCCAAATAGATCATTCAATTAACATGGGAGTGTGGGGTGACACTAAGAGGGTTAATGCCGCGCAATAAAGTTATTTTAACTCTGGCTTCAGTGCTCATCAACTTGAATTATCATTGCAGATGAATAAAGTAAACTCTATTTTTCAATAAAATTTGACACTAACTTTTATTGGCGGCTTGGATAGATGTGCTATACAGCCAATTACATTATGAAGCTGAAAATATTTTTTTGGAAAATGCAAATAACTTCTTGTAACAGGCTTGCGGACTTGATGTATTCGTTTGAAGTATTTTGAGTCTTTATTAAAGGGTGTACGACATCAAAAATATTATGACTGAATAATGTTTGCCATTTCTTAAAATGGCTGAAATGATTTTTATTTATTTTTTTAAGTTATCAGAACACCTTTAAAAAAATCATTTTGTATACCAAACAACTTAGTTGAGCTTGGTGAGAGACGTTGTTGGCCGCTGCTGGCAGGTTGCTGTTTCTGACGTCAGAGCTAGTATTCCTCATGTTAAATGAATGGGATATACGTCACAACTGGTAACGATCGCGCAAATTCTCGATGTGGTCTCGTTTTTATCTCTCACTTTTTCATATTTTAACCCGAAAATATTTTTTAACAAATCTGTGAAAAATTATTTAAGGGTTTTAAGGGTTTTAAACAATGCTTGATCCAATGGACCAATAAAAACTGTGATGTCGTAAATGCTTTATAATGTTCATATCATTCAATAAAACTGTATTAGATCTTAAAGTCTCTATAAACTTTATTTAACAATATTGAAACTTCCATTGGTTAAGGACTTAAGCATTGTACTGAAAATATACATTGTGGTATCTTATTTTAATCCTCTAGTTGAGTTGCCATTGTTAACAAATGAAAACGCTTGTAAAATATTTTAAAAAATTATTTACATTTGGGTTTTTGTATTGTTGTGCACATTTTATGGCTACAAAACAATGATTTTTCGACTCGGCTCGACTAGAGGATTAAAATAAGATACCACAATATATACTTTTGGTACAATGCAAAAAAAGTTCACTTTTCAGTTTCCTGCGCAAATTGTTGGATAGAGTTTAGTCCATATTGGATTGACTGGGACCAAAGCAGGGTCACATGATTTCATCAGCAAATGGTGAAACATGTATATGACAACATCAAAATGACGTCAACAAAATGTCGACAACAATCCAAATTATTTGGACACGCCATTTTGTCTGATTCTATTATTAGATGGGATTGGTCAAGAACTATTTTGTGCATGCAAAATGGCATAAGTGGGTAGTGTACCAGTCGATGGGAATCACTCTACTCTTTCAAAATAAACTCCGTTTCCAAAACATTGCGAGAAACTCACATTGCTTGCACATTAATACAAAAAACCACCAAAAACTATCATATATGGTCATTTTTATGATCGTTTATGGTCGTTTTTTGTTCGCTTTATGTTTGTTTATGTTTGTTTATCTTCGTTTATGGTCGTTTATGCCCTTTTATGGTCATTTTTCGAATTATTTTTTTAAGTGCATTAAAAAATTGCTGGGAAAAGGCTCTAGCCAATGGGACTTTCTTGCAATGGTTTGGAAACGGAGTTTAGTCTATTCGTGTTTTGTTGCACAGACGATATTGTTTCAATAATGAACTTGCAAAACAATACCAAGGTAATTTTTTAAGCCACATGCGTGTTTTATTTATTGTTCCTTTAAATGGTCATGATACAGCGACTTATCAGAACGATTGAACGAACGTTATCTGGAAGGAAAAAACAATTAAGTAAACATAAAAAATGGCAACGAAAGAAAAATAAAAAAGAGAGAAACAGAAATTAAAATAAAAATAAAAAAATAAAATAAAATAGAAAAAATAAAAAAAAATAAAAAATAAATAAAAAGTTGAAACAAACCAGAAACAAAAATAGAAAATATTTTTTTATTTTTTTTATTTTGTTTGTTTGTGGATTGTTTTGGGGTGAGGTTTGGAAGAGGATGAACAAATTTTTCATTGTTTGCAAAAAAATAATTATTTGCTTAGAAAATTTTAAATAATATAGTTTATTGAACAGATATTTTTAAATTTTTATTTTTAATTTTCATTAATAATAAAATAAATAAATTAACATAAAAATTCAATTTCTTATATATGATATTTTCCACAAAAAAAAAATAAATAAATAAAAGCGGAAATTCGTAGCTTCTGCCACATGAGGAAAGATGAGATGAGAATAAAAAGGAGGTGGATGAGTTAAAAGGGCTTCTTGACTCATGACAAAATTGAAAAAAGGGCACTGCAGGGGCAGGCAACGGGAACCAGGGCTCATTTATGGAGGTTGCAAAAGGTGGCGACAGTGAGAAGAAGAGATGCGTGTCTATTGGGAGCCCTCTCGCAGTTTTTCTCCAAGAAACTACCCTCACGACCCCGCACTTCTCTTCCACGGTCGATGAGGTCAACAAAGTTCATCTAAAAGCAGCAGCGGAAGAAAGGAAAAATAACTTGTCCTTAATACACGTACTAAATATGGATTTACAGCTTCAAAAACGCAAATATCCAAAAAATTATTTGCTATAATGAAGTTTTCGCAATAAGCTAGCAATTTTGTATTGTCTAAAGCCCCATTTTAAGCTCAATAATAACACATCGTCTTTTACAGCTACACGAGAGCGAGAGAGAAAATATTGTTTACCGAAGCAAACAGCTACTGCAGCCATACATGCCATAAACTGACAAAAGGAAACTGACCTTAAAACTGACATTAAAATATGATATTACAAAATCGAATGTTAAAATACAACAATAGGTGCATTCAGGAACTAAAACTCGTCAAAAACGAGTTTTGTGTGTGGTCAGTTTTGTGTGTGTTTTTGTGTATATAATTCTGAGTGATAAAATCTGAGGCACGTTTTAGCTAAGTTTTAGGTAAGTTTTAGCTACGTTTTAGCTTCGTCTTAGCTTCTATCACATGACTTGAAGCAGTCATGTGACTTTAAAACAAATGGCACCGATCTAACTCTACAACAGTTGGATGCTGCGCAGACGAGTGCGCAATTGTCAGACACAACTTGTGTCTCGTGAAACGCTAGAATTGTAGCGTTTCCTAAAACGCGCGTGCACGCGCGTTTCTTGGCTTAAACCTAAACGTTTCTGGAAATGACGACACATTTCAGGAAACGAAACGAAGGAAACGACTGAAACATGAAAATGTTTTAGTTCCTGAATGCACCTAATACAAAATCCGACGTTAAAACTGACTTTAAAATACAACGATACAAACAAAATCTGACGTTAAAACTGACTTTTAAATACAACGATACAAAATCTGACGTTAAAACTGACTTTAAAATACAACAATACAAAATGTGATGTTAAATATGACATTACCAAATCTGACATTATAAAAACACACCATAAAATCGGACAATACTAAATCAGACAATACTAATTTGATATATAGAGAAAAAATTTTGTGTGACAAATCCTACAGGGGACAGTTACATGCAAATCCGTAATGCATATTCATAATACCACGAGAGCTAATCTCTTCGAAAAATGAGTGCGCGAATTACTGTAAGTTCTGCCGAATGAAGCGAAGTTTACGTATGAGAGTTTCTCTCAATATTTTGGAAACGAAGTTTAGACACCTTATCACAAATTAAGCCTGACTTGTGGTTTGTGCAAGGTGATTGACTGATAAAAAAACTAACCTGGGATATTGAAACTGACACAAATTTGCCAACATTGCAGTCGAAGCCGAGGGAAAATGACGGCAGAATTTTACGACAATTGTTGTATTGTATGCAGTGCCCATGCGCAAATTAAGACGTATATACACAACAATTTGAAACGACATTTTTGAAAAATTTCGACCAAGACCTTTCAAACGAGAATACATGTGACAAGATTTTTAACAATATCTCGTTATTTTTGGAATTCTCGTAATGAAAGAAATCTTGTACGAGAAATCGCTGTCTATCGATTTTAAAAATTATCGAAATCACTTCTTCAGTAGAAATTATGGTGTGAAGTTTCGTGATGTTATGGTAACATCTACTCCACAAATTTACCACGAGAAATCCACGTTTGGGGATTTTCAACTTGTTTGTTATTATTATAAGCGGGTTTTGCCATAACGAGGGTGGACTGTATTGTTGCATTTCGGGGTGTTAAAGTTAATTTTTGAGCAGGTAGGCGACTTAAGGGTTTTAAATGTGTGAAAAAGTAACGCGGTAGGCCGTGTGTACACAAACCGACGCGACAGGTACATGGGGAGTAATAGGAGTGTGCGAGGAACAAGGATAGCTTTCGTCTCATGTATTATGCATTATCTGAAGACCTGGGGCTTATGACACATTGCAAGTGTCAGGTATTGCATAAGGAAAAGTGAAGAAACCCATTGATCTTATTATAGGGAACATTGAGCTTGGATAAATGTAAAGTTGGAAAATAAAAGAAATGTTGCATGTTGTGGGCTGTGTTGACAAATAGTTGCGCAGATGGAGGACGGAGGATGGTGGGGTGGGAGGTGAATGTATTGGTCGGATTTGTAATCAGGAAAGGGATTGGGAAGGGAATATATTTGAAGGTGGAGATAGGATGGGAAAAAAAGTTTATTATATTGGAGCAATGAATGGCAAGTGGAAAGAATCTGGGTTTTTTTGTTTTGGGTTAGATTTGTTGGATGATTGTGCTGGGTTCTGGGAGTAGGTTTTTTGTAAAATGTTTAAGGTTAGTTAAAGGTCAAGTGTAGTCAAAATTGTAATCTTAATATGTGAAAGACTGTTAACAATAAAATGTATTTATTTCATTCTTTAGAATATTTCATTGTTGCATATTTATTATTTTATAGCAAAAACGATGTCTAGTTGGCTCGCTTTGTTTGTCATGCAATGCTTCATGGTCGAACAAGCATCGATCGACGTCACCAGTTTTGATTGTTAACAAAACAACCATCGGCACATGCGCACAGGCATAGGCATGCCCATGCGCATGCTCAGAGAGTTGAAATTCAACAAAATTTGAGGACTAGTTTTAGTCGTTTAAATTTCAGGATTGGGAACGTCATTCGACCATGATGCAGTGCATTTTTGCTAAAGAATATTGGAGTTGTTATAAAATAATAAACATGCAACAATAAAATATTCTGAAGAATGAAATACATTTTATTGTTAACAGTCTTTCACATATTAAGATTAAAATTTTGACTACACTTGACCTTTAAGCTATATTTAATAATGTTATTAAAATTGGGAAATTTCGAGTAAGAATGTGAAATTTCGAGTAAGAATGTGAAATTTCGAGTAAAAATGTGAAATTTCGAGTAAAAATGTGAAATTTCGAGTAAAAATGTGAAATTTCGAGTAAAAATGTGAAATTTCGAGTAAAAATGTGAAATTTCGAGTAAAAATGTGAAATTTCGAGTAAAAATGTGAATATTTCGAGTAAAAATATGAAATTTCGAGTAAAAATGTGAAATTTCGAGTAAAAATGTGAAATTTCGAGGTGAAATTTCGAGTAAAAATGTGAAATTTCGAGTAAAAATGTGAGAAAATGTGAAATTTTGAGTGAAAATGTGAAAATGTGAAAATGTGAAAATGTGAAAATTCGAATTAAAATATGAAAATTCGAGCCAAAACATCAAAATTTTATATTAAATTTCCTGATACCGAAAGTGAAATTGCATTCACTTTGACCAAAATATTTTAATACGAAATCTCTTTACCAGTACCATAACCATAACTTTACAGAAATTTGCTCGATACTCTGATAAAAAAATAAAAAATTCCTAGCGAATAATTCCTACCACCATTGTTGAAAAGCCACCCATGGCATCATTACCGCTCTAATAGTGATATGCTACATCAAGATTTGCCACTATATGAAACAGAACAGATCATATGAAAACGGAAATCATAACAATTGTAACAACCACAAATGTGCAGGAAAGTGAGGCAATATAAAACGATTGCGCAAGAACATCAAAATGAGGTTGGATGATGATCCAACTTGGCAAAGCCGGATCAAAACTTTGTTGATCTTGTGCACGATTTCGCCCAGATGCGCTGCACCAAAGTTGACCTTCTTATTTATTCCTTAAAGGTACGGAGAGATTAATTTTTTTCTTTTCTTTTTATTTTTGCTTTATTCTTCTTCTTAGTAATTGTGATGTTATTGTCATGAGAAACGAGAAATTAATTTAAAGTTGCAATTTTTTTGTTGTTTTTTTTCTTTTTTCTTAAAGTTCAATTTATGGTTGAAATTAAAGTTTTATGTGATATTGTCTAAATATAGATTTAGATCTATTAAAAATTAAAAATTGATAAATGAAAGTGGTAATTTTTTTTTTTTTTATTTTTAGAAAAAAAAAAAAAAAATGAATTGAAATTTAATAAATTCTGACATTTAAATGTTTGTAGTTGGAAAATTAAATACAAATATGTATAATACAATACAATACAATACAAAAAGAGCCGTGGAACACGAATGATTATTAATAATTCAGAATTATTGATTGAAAGTTTGTAATTCTGATCTCAAACGAAATAAAAAATATTTAAAATTTAAAAATATATATAAAAAATATTCAACGTTTTATATTTTATATATAAATATTTAAATAAAAAAACACTAAACTCTATTTATCAATTCGTGCACGAAACTCCCATTGGTTAATGACCTATGCATTAGACAGTTTGCGATTTCTCGTAGGAGATTTTTTTCATTACGAGAATGCCAAAATAACGAGATATTGTTAAAAATCTCGTTACATGTATTCTCGTTTGAAAGGTCTCGGTCGAGATTTTTCAAAAATCACGTCTCAAATTGTCGTGTGTACGACTTGATTTGCGCATGCGCACTGCATGCAATACAACAATTGTCGTAAAATTTTGCCGCCATTTTCTCTTCGCTTCGGCTGCAATATGGCCAAATTTGTGTCGATTTCAATATCTCAGGTTATTTGTTTTATTAGTCAAACACCTTGCACAAACCACAAGCCTAATTCTTAGGCTTAATTTGTGATAAGGTGTCTAGTTCTGCTAAAAATTGTTGCCGCTGATTTTTGTGTCTATGTAACACGTTTCGTGACAAATCGCAAACACACGATACGACATTTTATTAACGAGATTTAAAAAAACGAAATTTTCCAAAAATTTCGTTTTTTAAAATCTCGTTTTCAGAGATACAGTAAAACCTCCACGGATGGGACACTCCGCGGACGGGACACCTCTGTGGTAGGGACGATATTGGCTGGACCCGACCCAATCAATCCCGATCAATAGAAATTTACTTCTGCGGACGGGACACTTCTGCGGACAGGACAGAGGACACCTCGTCCAATCCCGTTCGGTCTAAATGATCTCTGTGGACGGGACAAAACAATAAATTTTGCAAAATTATTTTGCAAAATTAGAAATTTTTCGAATCTTTATTTAAAAAAACAAATTTGTTAAATTGTTATTGAAAATTTTAAATTTTTCATTGAAAATTTTAAATTTTTTATTGAAAATTTTGAATTTTTGATTAAAAGTTTTGAATTTTTGATTAAAAGTTTTGAATTTTTGATTAAAAGTTTTGAATTTTTGATTAAAAGTTTTGAATTTTTGATTAAAAATTTTGAATTTTAAAAAAAATAACTTGAAACTGACCAACCACAGACCATTACCTCTGCGGATGGGACAAAGAGCTTTTGTCCCGTCTACGGAGGTTCCCTCTGTGGACGGGACACCTCTGCGGATGGACAAAGTATGGCTGGACCCGAGGTGTCCCGTCCGCAGAGGTTTTACTGTATCGCAAACTGTCTATTGTATTGAAAGTATATATATTGTGGTATCGCTGTTGAGTTGAGTCGAAAAATCATTGTTTTGTAGTGCAAAAATGTGCATGCCATTGTTAACAAATGAAAACGCTTGTGAAATATTTTAAAAAATTATTTACATTTGGGTTTTTGCATTGTTTCGGTTTTCGACTCAGCTTGACTAGAGGATTAAAATAAGATACCGCAATATATGCTTTCGGTACAATGCAAAAAGGTTCACACGACCAAAAGCTAAAAAACAAACAAAAAAATAAAATCTCAAAGTTATATATATAATTCAAAATTTAATGACTTTATTTTATCTTATCGGACTTAAATAAATAAATAGATGCCAGATAAACATATTTGCAGAGTTTGAAGAATTTTTTATTCTTTTTACTGCACATTTATTTTTTTTCTTTTTTAAAAATTGAAATTTTATCGCGATACATCTTGATAAAACATAAATCAAATCCTCATTTTTCAGTTTTTGAATTTGAATAATAATAATAATAATAAATAAAAAAAAAAAAAAAAAAAAAAAAATTAAGGAGAGAATGGAATAAATCATTAATTTTTCCAATACCGTCTTGTAATTTGTCAGTGAGGTCTCTTTAAAATTGGAGCCTGATGGAAAATTACAGTTAAATGGGTTTCCTCCTGAGACGGTTGCATAGCAAATACAGGTTATCATCATCGATTTCCAAAACTGTGCAAATTCCTCTCGCCTAACGTAATTTAATGTTTGCTCAAAGTGAAGGAGAAATTCCACGACGTATACACACACCCATACACAAAATTTGAAAAGAAAAAAAAAAAAGAAAAAATTTCTTCCATTTACTCTTCAATTATTGGCATGATAGCAGCATTTACAAAGTGAATTGGCATACTTGAAATAAATATCTATAGTAAAGAAAAGAAGAAGAAAAAAATGGAAATTCAAACATGTTGTTACTAAATTGCAAATCATGTATGGATTATGTGTTGAAAATCCTTTCACACCTCTGTCATATGTGTCAAAAGACATTTCACTTTCCACTTGACTGTTATAACATTTTCATCTTGGGCTTTTATTGCGTTTGTTTGTTATCGTGACTCCAATTTTTGGACATTTTAATGATGATATTAAACATTTTAATTATGGATTAAGATTACTAGCTGGGTTCTATGGGTGTTTGAAAAGATGGTTTTTGTTGTTTGGCAATAATTTTTTATTTTTTTTTTTTTTTTTTTCCAAATAAGTTGGTACGTACAAATATATCTAACTACAGAATCTAGAAAAAGAACACTTTCTACAACAAATGTGATGTGCATTGATTGTTGTATGATAAAATATTTATTCACTAAACTTCGTTTCTAAAATATTGCGTCCCGACGATTGTTCAATGCTCTTCAAAAAATAATTCGAGAAATGACCATACAGAAACGAACAAAAAACGACCATAAACGACCATTAATGTGCGAGCAAACAGGCTCCAGCCAATGGGGGTTTCTCGCAATGTTTTGGAAATGGAGTTTAGAAGCATCCCGTGTAAAATCCACGGTGCTAGAAAAAATACGTCAATATGTTCCGGGTGTTCCAAAAAAAAATCGGCGATTCGATGCAGTGAATGAATTGCTGTCGACGGCATCGAAAAAAACAAAAACTTCGTCGCAACAAATAAATTTCTTCCAAACTTGACTGTTGGATGGAAAATGCCATTTGGGCGTCATTTGCATATGACGTCATATGCCTAAACTCGATTTTTAGATCGAAAATACAATTTGGGCGCCATTTGCATTTGTTGTCACTTGTTATATGACGTCACACGCCAACAGCCAATCACGTTAGAAACTACAGAAAGAATACAGAAAATACAGAAAGACAGAAACTGGGAAACTATATAGATGATTACTATAGTTACAGTGAATAAACGGTGAATAAACGTCACAAATACATCAAATTATTGGCGCCTTCTATGTGCCGAATTAGCAACCCTCGGATGACCAAAAAGGAACTGTTGCCACGATTGTTGAAAACCACTCGAAACAATAGAAAACCCATTGACTCTGAGAGCGGATCCTTTCCAAAACTAGCCAAAACCTATTCTAAACTCTATGTCTCTATTCAACAATTCGTGCACGAAACTGAGAAGTGAACTTTTTTGCATTGTATCGAAAGTATATATTGTGGTATCTTATTTTAATCCTCTAGTCGAGCTGATTTGAAAAATCATTGTTTTGTAGCCAAAAAATTTGCGCAACAAAACAAAAACCCAAATATAAATAATTTTTTAAAATATTTTATAAGCGTTTTCGTTTGTCAACAATGGCACGCACATTTTTTAACTACAAAGCAATGATTTTTCGACTCAGCTCAACTAGATAATTACAATAAGATACAACAATATATACTTTCAATACAATACATAGGCCATAACCTGTTGGGTTCTCTCTTTAAAGCTGGGGCTGAGTCTCAGTTCTCTTGGGTCTGTGTAGTAGAAACTGCTCTGACTCCAGCAGGAATTGAAAGATTGTTTTTAACTTATGGTTTAGTTTGTTCTAAGCTAGGAAATAGGCTTGCCAATGTCAAAGACTCAAAGTTAACATTATTGATCTCGTTGAATAAAGAAAAAATGAGGATTTATAGTAATGTGAGTGATTGAGTTTAATAAATATATACAGTTTGGAAATTTAATAAAATAGAAATTGGAAATAATTGCTAAATTAATATAAAAAGCAAAATTTTTCTATTTTTTTTATTACATTTGGATTTTTATGCTGAGGAATAAGAAATTTGTAAGCATATAAGTTGTAAACTAGTTTTTGCACTTGCCAGCTGTCTGATATAAAAGTCTGCCTTTGCCCACTGAATCAGAGTTTGTGGTCACTGCTGTATTAAGATTTAGATTGACTTGCCTGTGGACTTACAAATTGAATTCCAAGTACTAAATTTTATAAATTATTGATTTATAAATAGGTTTGTTCAATTTGTAAAAGGAGAAGTGACTGCTTCTTTTCTTACATAATAGAAACTGACTTATTTAAGTTGACTTAAACTCATTACATGTGACGTTTTGGACGTCATAGTTATGGCAAATGACTCGCTTAAGGTAATTAATCTCACTTAAGTTGCGTTCAATATTGCCTGAAGAAAATTCTTAAGTGTGTAGTTGACTTAAAGTGACAGGATGTGATGTATTGACGTCATATTCATCGAAAACCTCCTACTTCAGACATCTTTACTTAAGATACAAATTGGGTAACTTAAGTAAAGATGTCTAAAGTAGGAGGTTTTAGATGATTATGACGTCAAATACATAACATCCTGCTGGTTTAAGTCAACTACACACTTAAGAATTTTCTTCAGGCAATATTGAACGCAACTTATGCTGGATTCTCACTTGCGGTAAAATCGTGCGATTTTATTGCGTTTTGCGGTTTTTTAAAACTTATTTTGCCTTAAAATTGCGCTATTTTTAAAAATGAAAATTTTTCTAGGTTCCCACATGCAGCAAAAACACAGAAAAACCTAAAAAAAATTTCAATTTTAAAAAAGCGCAATTTTGACGTTTGTTTTCCGCGCAGAATTCGCGCGATAAAGCGGAAAAATCGCAAGTGAGAACCCAGCTTAAAGTGAGATTAATTACCTTAAGCGAGTCATTTGCCATAACTATGACGTCCAAAACGTCACATGTAATGAGTTTAAGCCAACTTAGCAGTTAAGTCATCTAAGTTAATTTTTCTAAATCAAATTGAACGCACCGAGTGTACACAGGTAACTTTGGATACTTTCCAAAATGGCATTGGATCTATAACTAGCACATGCTCATATCGCACAATGAAAGCCACTTTCATTGGGCAGGAAAAGAAAAATCTGTAGGTCATATTATAAGTGACACTGAGCCTGTTTTTATACATCACGCCAAAATTTACAGCATTTTTATCTTGTGTAGGAGAAAAGTAGTAGAAGAAAAGACAAATCACCTATCCATTGATATTCTTGGTGGGCCAGTAGAGTAGCAACAGATGACAATGGGCCAGTAGAGTGGAAACAGATGACTATGGGACAGTAGAGACATGCAGTAAAGTAGTTACAGATAACTGGGCCAGTAGAAACCAATAGTGTGGTGACAGATGACTATGGGCCAGCTGAGACCAGTAGAGTTGTAATAGGTGACTTGGCCAGTAGACTGGTGACGGATGACTATGGGCCAGTAGAGACCAGTATAAAGTAGAAATAGATGAAAGGGCCAGTAGAGACCTAGTACTGGTGACAGATGACTATCTATAGGCCAGTAGATACCAGTAGCGTAGTACCGTATTCCCTCGGAAAGAACGGCATGCCGGAAAAACCGAGTTTGACCAGATTTTGCAAATCTGACATCTGGTCATTTTTACGGCCTGCCGTAAAAATCGAATCGGTGCTGTAAAACGTAATACTCACTTTATCCGGCATGCCGTTCTTTCCGAGGGAATACGGTAATAGGAATAGGTGACTATAGACCGGAAATAATTTCAATAAAGATTGATATTACAGCCATGAATTAGCATGCCGAGCAATCTTCTCATAAATATTAATTTCCAAAGTTTATTGGTTAATCTCTAATCAATAAAACTGAAGGGGAATTGGTCGTTTAACAGACGAGACAGACTTAAGCGGGGAATTGGGAGGAAAGAGTTGAGAGACGATTGTCGCTAGCATTAATTACCGGGCTCCTGCTTTCATCACGACACGAACGCAAGACAAATTATATGGCACCAGGGAGCAAGTTCCTTGTAGTGTAAGCACCAAAACAACGCAAGATAGGTATCTAGTGTTGAAGTTGC
The DNA here is from genome assembly GCA_000239455.1 of Strigamia maritima. Classification (NCBI taxonomy): domain Eukaryota; kingdom Metazoa; phylum Arthropoda; class Chilopoda; order Geophilomorpha; family Linotaeniidae; genus Strigamia; species Strigamia maritima. Next base: position 106,382 of record JH431740.1, on the reverse strand, counting down.
ATGCAGCAAAATCTTTCTCCTCTTTTACAATGATAACCTCAAGCTCCTTACTAGAAAAAGTGCACTTCTCAATGAAGTGGCTGGGATTGTTAACGAAATGAATGGGTTAAAAGCTACTTGCAACATGGAATCTATAAAAAATATATATATTGCAATTTCTAGCTTGAAACAGTTTTTATTGCATATTTTTAAAATTAAAAAGACAAGATGGTCAAGAGTTTTGTGGTATAGACTTCAATTAATGAACTAATTTTGGTTGTTTTTACTCAAATTGGATGTAAAAATGTAATAAAAAAATAGGAAGAAATGAAGCGTTTTTTTTGTTTTCTTTGTTTCATTATGCCAGAAAATTTGCA
>JH431740.1:53483-106006 GCA_000239455.1 Strigamia maritima | reverse complement strand
ATTTTTTTAGTATTGGTAAATTTAGTAGTAAAGTCTTTAATTTGTTATTTTTTTTTTTTTTTTTTTTTTGGATTTTATTTTATATGACTTGGAGAGTTGATATTTGTGTAATATTTTTTTATTCTACATAATTTAACGATTTTGAAAAATTGTTCTATAATTGGAATAGAAATAAGAAAATAACACACATCAGCAATTTTGTTTGCAATTGCAATTTTTTTCCAAGGAAACTAAAGTAAGTATCAAATTATAAACTGTATGACCTGAGAATGTCATCTATTTTTTGGCAAAGTTTATTAATACTATCAAAAATGGCAAAAATGGCTTTCAAATTGTTTTTTTAAATTATAAACACAGTAAACTGTATTTAACAATTCGTGCACGAAACTCCCATTGGTTAATGACCTATGCATTGTACTGAAAGTATATATTGTGATACCTTATCCTTATTTTAATCCTTTAGTTGAGTTGAGTCAGAAAATCATTGTTTTGTAGTTGAAAAATGTGCATGCCATTGTTAACAAATGAAAACGCTCGTAAAATATTTTAAAAAATTCTTTACATTTGGGTTTTTGTATTGTTGCGCACATTTTTTGGCTACGAAACAATGATTTTTCGACTCGGCTCGACAAGAGGATTAAAATAAGATATTACAATATATACTTTCAGTATAATGCAAAAAAGAAAAAGTTTACTTTTCAGTTTCGTTACGAATGTTGGTAGTTAGTCTGTTTAGTTAACTTGAAGTTACCATCCAATGAATAATGCTTATTTGCTAATTATTATTATTGTCTGGTTTGGTGTCATGGCACAAATGTCTTGTATAAACCATCAGATGAACTTTTAACCGCGGACACAATAACAGTCATTGACCGGTGCGAGTTATTTAGGAGTGAGTGACTTTCAATGTGGTGAACTTGTAGAATAGGATCATTAAGGACTTTCAATCACGACGATTGATTAGGCATTTAAAGTTGTGATGTTGATTGCAAACATTCAAATCTATTTGTAATCAAATTTGATTTTAATTTGATCAATTAATTTTGTTTAATCCATAAAGGAAATACTTTGGGCTCAGATAGTTTTTCGATAAATTATTGTCGCTCGAAATCTTATTGAATCTTTCTAAATCTTATGGAAATCTCTTCAAATCTCTTCAAATTTCAATTCAAATTTGACTATCTCATTTAAATCTGACAAAATCTAATTAAATCTGATTAAATTTTATCTTTATAAATCTTATTCAAATTTTTTTAAATTTTATTTAAATTTTTTAAAATCTTATCCAAATCTTTTAAAATCTTATTCAAATTTTTTAAAATTTTATTTAAATTTTTTAAAATTTTATTTAAAATTTTTTTAAAATTTTATTTAAATTTTTTAAAAATTTTGTTTAAATTTTTTAAAATTTTATTTAAAATTTTTAAAATCTTATCCAAATCTTTTAAAATCTTATCCAAATTTTTTAAAATCTTATTCAAATTTTTTAAAATCTTACTCAAATTTTTTAAAATCTTATTCAAATTTTTTAAAATCTTATTCAAATCTTTTAAAATTTTATTTATATTTTTTCAAATTTTAATCAAATCTTCTTAATTAAATTTCTAAATCTTATTTGAAACTTTAAATCTCAAGATTTTTTTATTCTTCAATATTTGAAATTAACAGGGTTGGGCGAAAAAGCGCCGTCGCGCTGTCACTACTGTAGCGGCGCTGAAGGTTTGCTACTTTCCAACGCTAAGTCGGAAAGCAGTGCCAATTACATTTATGCCCTAAATAGCAAAAAAGTAGTGCAAGTTGAACTACTTTTTCGCTATATTCGCTATTTGCCATACCTAGGCAAAACGTCACACAAACGTCATTTAAATGGCGTGCAGGAATCCCTCGCCAGAGTCTATTACTAAGTTTACAAGAACACGCTTTTCTGGAAAATGACGTCATCATTTATCAAGTGGAAAAGTGTAAACTAGAGTGAATACTCCATTTTTTACTTTTCCACTTGAGAAATAATGACGTCATTTTCCAGAGAAGCGTGTGCATGTGACTAGAGTAAATAGAACGTTCCATTATTCTGACGTTGAAATAGCGGGAGAAGTAGTGCATCACATGCGCTTCATTTTCAGCATGCAGCGCCGCGTTGCTACAAATTTTTAAGTAGTGGTAGCGCAATGGCGGTTCACTATTTCATAAATTTGTAGCGCAATACTAGCGGCGCTATTTTTCCAGTAGCGCGCCCAACCCTGGGAATTAAGATGTGACATTTTCTTATGTCTAAGATAAATTATACTCATCTCTTGACTTGCAAAAACCAGAAATACAATGCAAGTTGACATGTGGAAATCGATTTAAGCTCACCGACAGACACTTGCTGGCGTGCCTAGAGGATGTCGGAGGTAGTCGGGAGAAAAGGGATTAGTGGGCATCCAAATCTCTTTCTAGTTAGCAGACGCACAACATAATTAAGGATTAATTCATTGGAATTGGGCTTAGTCTTGTTAAAGCTGACGACAGAAAATGCCTCCACTTGATGCTGGCCACTTAGTTTTTCGTCAAATTTAATATGGAAACTGAAAGTTTAATTTCATTTACTATTTTGGTATCATAATTCATTTTACGAGTATATCAACAATAAACCTGATGTTTTATATTGTTAAGGTTGCAGGGGAAGAGGGGAAGAAATAATTGAAAAATACTGTGATAAATCTTTAGAAAGTTGTTTTTGCAAGTTTGATAGAAGAAAAGGCAACAGAATAAGAATTTTTGATTCATGAGTTTGTGGCTGTTGGAGTTTCTGATAAATGGTCATAAATTTTATTCTGGATTTACAATGGGAGGGTAACAATGTTAGATTAGCTTTAGCTTGAAATTTTGTGAAGGGAAATGTTTTTTTGTTTTTTAAATTGAAACATGATACATATTTTGGAAAAGGGTAATTATTGACTAAACATCACATTTGTATGGGTATGGTAGACACATTTTATTTGGGCTGCTCATGATGTGAACTAGGTATCAAATTAAAGGGATGATCGAACCTGAGGATGTGATGATATGCAGGATTTTTGGTTTTGAATTACATTGCTGGAAGAATGATAAAAATGGCAAATTGTGCGTATACGTACCTGCAGTAGGGCTGAGGGAATTACAATGGGGATTGGTTCACCTGTTTTGTGGCATGATGTCTAGGTGTGTGTTTATGAAGTGGAATAACCTAAAATTAAAGTCATTGGCATTTGAATTTTTGTTATGTTCTAAACTCTTGACTGTATGAAATGTGACTTAGTAGGTGGATACTTTAACCATGGAATTAATGAATTTATGGGGTTTTCAGATTCATTGAATTTTTTCTGGTTTTTATCGAATTTTTTTAATTTTGCCAAACTTTTTGCCGGATTTTCTTGAATTTTGACAGATTTTCTTGCCAGATTTTGACAGATTTTCTTGCCAGATTTTGACAGATTTTCTTGCCAGATTTTGACAGATTTTCTTGCCAGATTTTGACAGGTTTTCTTGCCAGATTTTGACAGGTTTTCTTGCCAGATTTTCTTGATTTTTGCTAGATTTTCCTGCCAAAATTTCTTAAATTCACAGATTCTTCTGATTTCTGACAGATTCGTCTGATTTCTGACAGATTCATCTGATTTCTGACAGATTCATCTGATTTCTGACAGATTCATCTGATTTTTGACAGATTCGTCTGATTTCAGACAGATTCGTCTGATTTCTGACAGATTCATCTGATTTCTGGCAGATTCAACTGATTTCTGACAGATTCATCTGATTTCTGACAGATTCATCTGATTTCTGACAGGTTCATCTGATTTCTGACAGATTCATCTGATTTCTGACAGATTCTTCTTCTGATTTCTGACAGATTCTTCTTCTGATTTCAGACAGATTCTTCTTCTGATTTCAGACAGATTCTTCTTCTGATTTCTGACAGATTCTTCTTCTGATTTCTGACAGATTAATAATAATAATAATAGATTTCATTCATACAGACTGAATGTCTCCTTTTAGTATTATTGAAATCTAAGAAGGGTTTTCCGTGATATTTATTATTCTTTAGTCCAAATCAATTGTTGCCTACTGTAGTTTTTATTTTGTTAATGCAGAAAACAATGTGTCAAGTTTTTTTTAAAAAAATGAATTTAAAAATGGTTTATTTTTTTAAACAAAAAAAAATCGAAAAAATTAGAAATGAAAATTGAAACATTGTTTCTTAGGATCAATAAAGCAGTTATGCAAAGCCGTCGGTTTCATACATCTTGGTTGTGTTGGCTTTTATGTTTTGCTATACGAACAAACAACATGAAGATAAATCGTCTTTTTTTCCCCTTTCTTCTCTCAAACCCTTGTTTATCTAAAACTGGGATGAAGCTGTGGTTACATCGCAAATTTCTGTTAACATATGGCATTTTTGAATGAAAAAATATCACTTTTACTTGTATGAGGAAGGAAAAAAACCCAAACCGATTGACTCTGCCAAATGTTGTTACTTTATATCCATGTTTTCTGTGACTCCAATTTTTATAAATGAATGAAAACATTTTCCAATATTCTAGTTTCATCAGCAGTCTATGTAGTGACCTGGAAAGGTGGATTAAAATAAAAAATTTACGTTTGATTTTGTTATAACTTTGCAATTGGTTAATGATCTATGCATTGTATTTGGGATATCTTATGTTAATCCTCTAGTTGAGCCGAGTCGAAAAATTATTGGTTTATAGTCCAAAAATGTTCCTGCTATTGTTAACAAATGAAAACGCTTGTAAAATATTTTAAAAATTATTTATATTTGGGTTTTTGTATTGTTGCGCACATTTTTTAGCTACGAAACAATGTTTTTTTGACTCAGCTCGACTAGAGGATTAAAATAAGATGCCACAATATACACTTTCGATACAATGCAAAAAAGTTGACTTTTCAGTTTCGAGCACGAATTGTTGGATAGAGTTTAGTAATTTTGCAAATACAATTTTAACAATGACGAGTAAAACTTTTTGCGCAAATTATTTGTCTTTTTGTTGAGTTGTCTGGAGTATATGGCAATTGACTTTTTCTTTATACCCTTTATACCCAGAAGTGTTATTCTGTACAATCTAGTCTAGTGGCTATTCTGCAATAGTGGTCAAGGTGGTCGATTTGCTCAGTAGTTTTGTCTTTCAACTTATGCATCGATTATCCGTTGAGATGGCCATGCACAGCTTTACCAGACCAGCTGGGTTTAAAGGGTCATCGGTTGTTCAGGATGTCCATTCAGCTTGTTGACTACAACTGGGCTCTTCATCTCGGTCAAAGTGCAGCCTCAGTGCTTACAAGTCTTGATCTTATTCACTTTTTGAACAAGCCAGTTTTTGCCTAGTGGCAAGTTGTACAACATCCTATTACTTAAACTACTAAATCACTTACAAGTAATTTGCTTCAACTATATTTTGAAACTTAATTTGTTTAATCGACATTACTATTTATTAAGTTGATTTGCCACAATTTGACTTATTTAGTAACTCATAGGACAATTAAAATATGCTGATTACCAACTGAGCAAAACTCTTTTGCCCTGTTCACACTTAAACCACTTTTGTACAAAACCCACCCACTTTCAGAAAGTCTTGCGTTCACACTTGATCCGGTTTTATACAACTCAGATCAAAATGGCCGACTTTTCTACAACTTAAGTTTAAGAAATCTCTTCTATAACCTGATGTTACACCTCTAAAACACGCCCCTGACCAATCATGTGACTGACAGTGACCAGATTTCATTCAAATAAAATGGCTGCCAAGTGGAGCACATGGGCTGAAGAAGTTGAAATAAAATTACTTTTTGATATTTAGTAAGATAAAATACAATGTGATTTAGCTTCAATGAAGCGAAATCGCATTGTTTATAAAATAATTGCCAACCGATTAGCCGTCTTGGGCTATAATAGGACTTTCAGACAAGTTAAATGACTTCTACAAAACTTCTTCGCAAGTGTGAACAGGAAGAAGAAGATGAATTGAAAGTTGTAGAAATTAAACTTTTAGAAAGTCATAACTTCACGTGTGAACTAAGCATTAGTGATGCACAGCTGGTTTTGGAGGCTGATGGTTTAGTTATCAGATTTGACATTTGTTTCTTTACTTCAGGAATCTGGCATCTAAAGGCACTGGCAATTTTTAGGAAAAAAATTTTGAGATTGTTTGCCATGACTTGGTTTGAGAGTGGCTTGTATTCGAACGTAGGCGGCTTGTATTCAAGGGTGGCTGGTATTCAAGGGTACACTGCAAATCTAGGTGTGTAAATTTTCTTTTAGGCATTTTATAGTAGCTTAAGTTAAGACACTTTAAGAACTTAAACACTGGTGCCATTTAATAGTCGTTTGGATGCTAAAAATCAAGGTGACTATTTTTTAGTACAAAATTGGCAGTTCTAAATATAAGACAAAGAATTGGTCAAACTGCTGCTAATGAATAGGCAGAAAACTGCTAAACTCCATAGTTGTATGGATTTTAGACAGTTTTCTGCAGTGACTCTAAAATAGCCATCTTGATTTTTAGGCTCACTCAAACGACTATTAAATGGAACCAGTGTTAGGTTCTTAAAGTGTTTCAACTTAAGCTATCTAATTTTACAGGGTATAACCTGTAGTCGAAGATAGCTTGAACTTAAAGTGGCCTATTTTTGAGGCGGCCTGTATATGAAGCGGCCTGTATTCAAGGGCGGCCTTTATTAAGAGCTGACGTGAAATGAATGACTTAAATTTGAGGTGGCTTGCAATCGAAGATTGTTTTTTTCAAAGAAATAAAGTTTATGTATAGTGTATGTAGTGATATATAGATGAGTGGAGTGTTCTAAGCTTCAAGGGGTAATCTGTAATGAGAAAAGTCTTTACACGTAGACAGGTTCTAATTGAAAATATTTTCAAAGCGCATATAGTAAATGGGTCTTTCACATTGCTTTTTTACACTGAGTATTTCCTCAGGTAGACACACCTTTGAAGCAATTATAAACTTTACATTGACATAGAAAAGCTTTCACTTGGCAACCTGATGAGAATTGACAGAAAAGATTTTTTCTCTGAATTCAAAAATTAAACAATATGAAGTCTAGAATAAAATCTGTATTTTTTTTACTTGCTACAGTATTACCAACCACCAAAAGAGGAAATTACTGCAGACTTTCGTGAACAGTTCAAACTCGTGATAGAGCAAATCACCAAAAGTTGTGAAAAGAGACTAATAAAATGGAGTTTTCGACAACACAAAAAATAAACAATAGGTGCATTCAAAACACACAAAACACACAAAACTCGCTTTTGACGAGTTTTGTGTGTTTTGTGTATGTTTTGTGTATAATTCTGAGTGTGAAAATCTGAGGCACGTTTTAGCTAAGTTTTAGGCAAGTTTTAGCTAAGTTTTACCTTCTATCACATGACTTGAAGCAGTCATGTGACGTCTAAAACAAATGGCGCCGATCTAACTCTACAACAGTAGAGTAGATGCTGCACAGACGAGTGCGCAATTGTAAGACACAACTCGTGTCTCGTGAAACGCTGGAATTGTAGCGTTTCCTAAAAGGCGCATGCATGCGCGTTTCTTGGCTTAAACTTAAACGTTTCCGGAAATGACGACACATTTCAGGAAACGAAACGAGGGATAAGAGGGATACAGAAATATGTTTTAGTTTCCGAATGCACCTAATATTCAATTAAAGCTACAGTCAATCTAGAAAGCAAAAGTCACTTTTATTAGGTGCATTCAGAAACTAAAACATTTTTGTGTTTTCCTCGTTTCTCTCGTTTTGTTTCCTGAAATGTGCCGTCATTTCCGGAAATGTTTAGTTTTAGTCAAGAAACGCACGTGCTCGCGCGTTTTAGGAAACGCTATAATTTCAGCATTTCACGAGACACGAGTTGTGTCTTACAATTGCGCACTCGTCTGCGCATCATCTACTCTACTGTTGTAGAGTTAGATCGGCGCCATTTGTTTTGAAGCTAAAACGTACCTAAAACGTACCTAAAACTTAGCTAAAATGTGCCTCAGATTTTCACACTCAGAATTATACACAAAAACACACATAAAACTAACCACACACAAAACTCGTTTTTGACGAGTTTTAGTTCCTGAATGCACCTATTGTTTTTGTGATGTTCTTGTTCTATGATTAACGATTGACATTTTGGGTGACTTCCAAGATGGCCGTCGATCTAACTCGATAAACAAATGCGTGATTTTGTGAGACACAAGAGGAAGTTTTGGGTGCTTTAAGTTTATGTGTAGTAATATTTATGACAAAATTTGTCATTTGAGTATACCTATACCCCATGGAATCTTGAGCTAAAATTGTTTACTTCTGAAAGGAATATTTACTGTTTATTAATTAGTATCCCTCTTCCTCTGTTGAAATGAAGGTCTAATATGAGACACTGTACTATGGAAATACACTTGAGCTTTAAATTGCAAAGAAGTCATGTTTTTATTAACTTAAAGCATTTGAAGAATTTTCCACAGGATCAAAACCACTTTCAACCCCAACCAAATAGACAACTTCAAATGGACGAAGAGTTGCCGTTGGTTGGTTGGTGAAGTTTGATTCCAATCCCTCTCTAGCACCGGGCCATTAGCATGCATGGAATACATCATTGGCTTCTGCTAAATTGCATTGGAATGGCAAAGAGAAATTTTTCAAGTTGGGAGTAATCTTAAAACTAGTTATTGAGAAAATGGGAAGTAGAAAATGAAAGTCTTCTTTAAATATTGGCTTTTAAAATAATCATGTATGTATACATATATGCAATATATGTATATATATGCTGCATAAATGGAAATGGAAATGGAAATGGAAATTATATATGATTTAGTTGTTAGGCTTTAATGTTGAATGCAGGGTTGGTTGATTTAAATCAAAATGATTTAAATCAAAATGATTTAAATCAAATGATTAAATCATGATTTAATCAGCACAAAAAAATTATGATTAAAATCAAATTACAAAATTCCTCAGAAAATCCCTTTAAATTATAAAAACACAACATTTGCAAACATTAATCTCTACAGAGAGTTGATGTAGACTAAACTTGTAATAAACAATAAACTTGTCGTTGCGAAACATCTACAATGAGTCTAATGGAATTGCGTGCATGTTGAGCAATAGATGAAGTAATATGCACCCGTTGTCGCTCATGAGTTCATGACAAATTAATTTATATAATTTGTGGTTGTTGATGAAGAAGTAATTAAGCGATGTAACATGTGTAACTAAGGTAGGTTCAAAGGTAGGTCCATTGTAATCATTTTGCCCAATCCTGAAACAAAGATTTCATTTTTGGATGTAACTGAGAGAGACATCACCAGATTGCAATTGTCCCATGTTAAATTTACATCATTCCGATCGATGACATCATGAACAAATTCTTCGTGTCGCGCACCTGATTAATATAAAATAAACAGACAACACATCTATCGGTAGGAGTTTGTGGATATTCTATGAAATATGCATAAAATATAAAGTGAGTGGTTTTACGTCATTGATGGTAGTGTTACATTATTTACTAAACAATCGTTAAATATCGATATCGCATTCTGTCGGACGTAACAATATTGATCATTAACAGGTAGTGCAAGATATTGTTAAATAACGATTAAACTCCATTGTTATTCTGGCAAATATTTATTGTTTGGAATTCTTGAGACTATGTCTGAAATAACAATCCAAATTTGTCATTGAGAATCTAACTCGTAAAAACTATCGACGAGAGCACAAGCACGAATTCGTTGAATTCAAATTTCTAGTCGAATCTCATTGGTCGGCGCGCTTATTGTTATGATTATTTAGCACCATGAAAAATATCCAAAAATAAATTTGTGTTTTATCCACCTCTGTAACAATTAGCCGTCGGAGCGAGCCACCCCACCCTAATTCAAAAATGGCAATGGTGCAATGGAGATTTACATTTTATTGTTATATTTGTTGTTGTTGTTGTTTTTGTATTTATTTGTTTATTTATTTTTTTAGTTTTTCTGGATTTTTTTACTTTTTCGCGTTAGATTCTTTGCCCGAATACCACTCGCGCTAGTTACTAAGTTTACAAGAACACGCTTTTCTGGAAAATGATGTCATTATTCATCAAGTGGAAAAGTGGAAACTAGAGTGAATACTTCATTTTTTACTTTTCCACTTGAGAAATGATGACGTTATTTTCCAGAAAAGAATGTTCATGTAACTAGAGTAATTGATTGTCGAAACAGCTTGCAACCATTCATTTTTTTTCTCATTGGTAAAACCACTCGTGATCTAAAAGTTGGACCTGAATAAATCACGAGTGCCCGGCATCGTGATTTTTACCGAGTAAAAAAATTCATTTTTACAAGCTTATTTCGACAATCACAGTAGCGCTTGTGGTATTACAAGTTACAACTGATTAGTAAATCCAGTTTCTGTATTGTTATATTAGTTATAGGCCAAATATTGTTGCCTAAACCACTATTCAATTCTGCTGGAAATTTTGTCAATTGTATAACGTGCCTCAGTTTTGCACAACAGTATAGTACTTTAATGGATTTTATACTCTTTCTTTCTACATCCTTGGTGTATAATTAGCATGTGCTTAGCGGCAGCGTGAGGTAATGTTAAAACTACCTACATGACAATGCTATAATAAAAGTAAATTTTTTTTTTTTTTTTAAAAAAAAATGAAATGGAATTACAATTTTTATTTCCAACAATAATAATCATTATAAAACATTACATTTATCTTTTAACTGAAAACATACACATAATTTTTATTTTATCACCATTTTAAAATTCCTACAAATTTTCCAACCCCTTTCTTTACAACCCAAATTTGTTTCCTCTCTCTACTACACTCATATACTCAAATACGACATAAAATAAAAACATCATCCGACAAGTTTAAATAATTCTTACATTTCTAAGCAATTCCAATTTTTATTCTCCCATATCATGAAAAATTAAGAAACTCAAATAAACAATAAAAAAAAAAAAAATTTCTTACATAAAACCTACAAAATTTATGACAAAACTAAGAAATTGCATCTGCATTTTACATTACATAAGGGAGTCACCACATACACAGAAACGCACAAACAGCTCACCTCTTTATCATCAACTAGACACACTCCATAAGAACTGCATAATTTGATTCATACATCACACGACCTTGGTGTTTGAACTGTTGATCTTGGATGACCGAAACTTGGCCCTTAACCAACCCCAGAGTGAGAAAGAAGGAAATTCGAGCAGCCACTCGCTTGGTAAGCACGTTCAGTCGTTCACCAATTTCCCTCATTCACCGGAGAAAAAGCCGCTCTCTCTAGCGCTGTTAAGGGTTGAAAGGCCTCTCTCTCTTCCTCTTGAACGCCTAAATTCCGCACATAATTGGCAAGAGTGTTGTGCAAGATTTAGCAACAAATTTATTGCCAAATCCACCTCACCTCGGCAGATCAATGCTGAGTGTATACGGCGCTTTAAGCCGCTGATTCACAACACTAATCATATTCTGGAGTGCTGGAATGAAATTCATGTTTGAGGCTTCCATTTGATTACTCGACATTTGCTTCAAGATTAAAATGTGTCCAATGGGTTGACACTTAAAAGTGTGTATATACGGCGTATATACGTCGATGGGTTTTGGCAGCGGCTCAAAGCCCAAGTGATGTTGCCAAGAGCGCTGTGCGACAATTAACAGGCACACGTGGTATTAAGAGAAGGTAAAAGGGCAGAGAGAGGCAGGGAATTGTTTGGGACAGGATGAGCCAAATTGAGATTGATGTGCGCACCTGAAAGCGAGGCGGAGTGACATGAGTTTAGACATCGAGTTCTCATGAATCAATTAAATGGACGGAGCGATGTTGCCATCATTTTTCAAACTGCTTTGCACAAATCCGCTTTTAATGATTAAAATTACGCGTTTATGGAGGGGTATTAAAAGTGGAGTTGCAACGCTCGAATCGAAAAAGTGGACATTGGTATGTGTAATTAAAAATGTGTCAAGTTTGGTTGGGTGTTTGTCAAAGGAATTATTAAGTGGTTATTTTAATTTTAGGAAAGAGTTAATTATGTATTATTATTATTTTATTGTGTGCTGGGTCAGGAGATGTGTGAAATTCAAATTATAAGTCGTGAGATGTCCGAAGTTTCGAAAACCGCAAGGTGTTTGCATGCCTGCGATCACGGAGTCATCTCACAACATTCAGAAAATATTTTTTATCAACATTTTTTCAACATTCAAACGTAACAATATGTTGATTTAACATCAAATATACAAGTGGTTGACCAATCAAAACATGATACATGAAACAAAATGTCTTTTTTGTTGATGAGTGTAACTTATTTCTAGTTTCTTGCAAATAAAAAGAGGTCTGACTTGGTTAAAAGTAAAAAGCACACTGATTTTATTCTTGTAAGGGGGTTTACAGGAAATTCGGGGATTAAGATTAAATTCTTGAGTGATGACGTGGATGGTCACCCCTTTTTGAGCAGGTGCACTGCAAACATGGTGCCCTCTATTTAGAAATATCCCAACTAAAACTAACAGTTTTTACAGTATATTTATATTATGATCAGTAGGATTTGTTCTGCTTAAAGTAACAGGAAAATTTGTTTTGTTTAAAGTAACAGCAAGATTTGATCTGTAAATAGTCATACCGTATTTCCTCGGAAAGAACAGCATGCAGGATAATGGCGAATCTGACCATCTGCAGATGCCGGATAATTCGAGTCAAAAATAGTCACATATACGTTCGCGTATACATACGCGCAGTATATTTAAGCTTGCTATTTCATTTCACTAATATATATATTATGCTATTATATTACTATATCTGCATTAATATATGTAATATTTATTAATGCAGATGTTTTCTAAGTTTTTATAATAAACAATTTCACAAGATGTATTGCACCGAATTAATTTTTACGGCACAATTCGATTTTTACGGCACTGATTCTATTTTTACGGCACTGATTCGATTTTTACGGCACTGATTCGATTTTTACGGCACTGATTCGATTTTTACGGCATGCCATAAAAATGACCAGATGTCCGGTTTTCGAAATCTGGTCAAACTCGGTTTTTCCGGCATGCCGTTCTTTCCGAGGGAATACGGTACAAAGATTTGTTCTGTGGAATAAGAATAAAGTGATTTTTGCTATGTACCTGCTCAGACCCACAGGCCTAACGAAACATGTTTGGTGTCATTTCTCTGCCATTCATCCAGGTTGTTCATCGAGGTTTTTGTCGCTTAGGTTTTTGACGGCGAGGTTTAGCGGGGACATAGAACTCATCTAACGATACCACCAAGTGCATATGCCAACCAAATGCTGGCCCGCTGACCAGGACATTGGTTTTGACAGTGGTCCAGGAGTACAATTTTAAAAAATCTATGATAACCAACAAAAGCTTCACCGAATAAGAAATATTGTTGATCACTTACTCACCTGCCTAAACTCTATCCAACAATTCGTGCACGAAACTGAAAAGTGAACTTTTTTGCATTGTACCGGAAGTATATATTGTGGTATCTTATTTTAATCCTCTAGTCGAGCTGGGTCGAAAAATCATTGTTTCGTAGTCAAAAAATGTGCGCAACAATAGAAAAACCCAAATGTAAATAATTTTTTAAAATATTTTACGTGTTTTCGTTTGTTAACAATGGCACGCACATTTTTGGACTACGAAGCAATGATTTTTCAACTAAGTTCGACTAGAGAATTAAAATAAGATATCACAATATATACTTTCAGTACAATGCACAGGTCATTAACCAATGGGAGTTTCGTGTACGAATTGTTAAATAGAGTTTAGAGCTGGTTTTTTTTACAACCGGTGTTTCTGTTTTTATGCAGGAGATGTCGGTCCCTGCTTAGAGACTGAAGGTTCACTTCTTATAAAAACTGGGGGTGAATTCTAATCTAAGTTCTACATAAGTAAATCCTCCCATAGTGACTTAAGATAAACCTCATTTATGAGTATGATAAGCTTATAATTGAAATTGTGAAAGAATTTAGAAGTATATGGAAAATTGATTTACACATTTGCTTTAATAATAAGATTAGGAAAATTTAAAAGTAAAAAAAAAATTAAAGACAAGAGCAACTTAATGGGCTGAAGTTTTCCATTACTGACTTTCAGAGAATTTATTTTTGGAGAGTAAAAAAATTTTTCATAGGGTTAATTAGATCTCATTTTTAGCAAGGAATTGCAACACTTTTGATAAAAACTAACTACGATAACTTTAATTGATTAAACTAAAAACATGCATGTTAAAGGTGGGATGGTGGGAAGGTTGTATGTTTATTTGATAAATTATACTTCACTGGCCAACATTACATTGTATAGCTATAAAATGAACAAATTGTTTGTTCTAAGCATAAAGAATGAAGTGAAATAAGACTAAACAGTGAAATAAATACCAATATTGGAGGTACAGAAGGTAATGAGGGAACAGCAGTTGATATTAAATTACAATTTATACTGTTTGTTCTGCTTTTGGTTAAAGTTAAAACCGGCTCTACTGAAAGATATTACTTTGAAACAATAGAATACAGATTGTAAAATCATTTTACTTGAAGTTACGCCAATTTCGTCAATTTCGTACTCGAAAATAGTCACCTTGATTTTTAAACTCCTAAACGACTATTAAATGGAACCAATGTTTAGGTTCTTAAAGTGTCTTAACTTAAGCTATTATAAAGTGCCTAAAACAAAATTTAGACACCTAGATTCGCAGTGTAAGCACGTGAAATCAGATGGTGCTTTGCTGCTTTGACGCACGAGTTTTAACGCTTGCATAGTAACTAGGCTTTAGCGAAAAACTAGGGTTGGTTAAGCCTGTTTATCATGTATCAATTTTAGATTAATCGGTAGTCTACCGGTTAATCTAAAATTGATACATTACAAATTATGTGTGACTTCACTCCAAGATGGCGGAAAATTTCAAACCTACTGCTTAACCGCAGCTTGTTATTTACTGATGAGAATATAAATTTAAACTTTTCAATCTGATTGGTTGAAAGTAAGATAATATATATACAATACGGGTTATTCAGTCATTAACCAATTCCAAGTTTTTCTCTAACTTCATATACGTAGAATTTTAAGTTGACTAAATTGATTTGATATTACAACTAATACAATGCTGTAACCAAATGTTTAAAAATTTAGTTTTCGCTAGACGATAATTTGGTTATTCTTCGAAAACCCTAATTCGTCTAGCGCACTACTATTTTTGCCCTTGTAGCGGCACTACTAGCGCACTATTTTTCTTCAGTAGCGCTCGCATCCCTGCTAGATTATCAATAGGTGGCACAAAACAAACTGCCGCTTGTCATTTTGCTAGTGGAACTAATTGTTGATTACATTAACCAGGGCTGTATATTAATTTAACTCATATATGATGGGTACATATTAAAAACAATATATAAAAAAGAAAGTAATAACTGTCAGCTTTAATCTAAAAAAAACCTATTCTATTCATGACTACGACAATAAAGGTGAACTTATTTCTGGCTGAGGAAGACACTAGGTGCGTTCAATCCTGAAATGAAAAGTCACTTATTTGCCTGAAATGACTTTTAAAAGGCAAATATAACGTAATTTACGTCATATTTGCCTTATAGAAGTGACTTAAGTGACTTTAGAGAAAAGCCAAATTCAACTCACTGCTTTGCCTTATAGAAGTCACTTCTTTTTACTGCACATGCGCAGTGTTCACAAAAAATAGCTTTAGCGGCATCTATCTTGGAAACGATTAAATCGTGATGTTTCTGGACTCTGAACTGAAGTTTTAGCGAATAAATCCTGCTAATTTTGTAGGTGGGGACTTCATTCAACAACATTCTAACGATCCTTTGAGAAATCAGCATGAAAATCGGTAAGAGTTGCGAAAAATGACGACAAATCGGTACGTACATCACTGAACATCGTGGCCGCGGAACGTCCACTTAAGTCGGCCACGATGTTTGGTCATGTCTGTCAAAATGGTTGTCATTATTTTTCACAAATTTTATCTAATTTCTAGCAGATTCTATATTAAGGTGGAATGGACAATTTATCAACAAAATCAAATTTTTATTCCGCAGTTGAAACAATAAAAATACAAACAAAAATGCATGAACAATTTAAGTGTGTTCATTGAGAAGTCACTTTTCCATAAGGCAGATAAGGAGAAGTTACTTTTCCTTTTCAGGATCGAACGCACTTATTACCTACATTGACATGTAGGAAAAAGGAAGTGGAAAAGAAAGTAGATCTATAGACTCACAAATTACTTTAAATGTGAGCTATCAAGTAAAACCTGTGTAAATTCTGTGTGTTGGGTAATGAAGAGAGAGAGCAAAGTCCAAGGAATTAAATGTTACAACATTTAAGCTTAAAGATTGCAAGTCCAGATTAAAGTGTGAGAGAAAAAATGAAGAAAAAAATATATGAAGAAAAATATTATAATACAGCAGTATACAGATGCAGCTAATAATAAATTGCTGAACAAACTTTAAATTAATATTTGCATTAATTTTTTTTGGTACCTGCATTATAGCTTTTCTTCTTTTTTTTTATATGTTGTTGATTGCAGCCAAAGATGATGGTAGGCTTAAGCCTATATTGCAATTAACAAGGATTTAGTACTGCTTTTTTTACCTTAAGTTTCCACATCATAGTGGTTGGATATTGATTTTAGTGAAATTAGTGTCATTGTATTAAAGCTAAAATAAGCTCATTATTAGAAATGTGAAACTTTTGTGTAAGTACAGTATTTATATTTATTTACCATATATAATTGGTAAAGTTAGCTTGATAAGATCATTAAAGAAACATAACAGTTTTGATAAGTTAATGTCTAAAAATGAGTCATAAAAGTAAGAACAGTCACTTTTGACTTCAATATTATTGGATCAAGTTATTTATCGTATTCCCTCGGAAACAATGGCATGCCGGTAATTAGGAGTCTGACCAGTTTTTAATCCTGGGATAGGCAAGCTTTAAAAATAACATTGTACTCTATTTATCATTTCGTGCGCGAAACTCCCATTGGTTAATGACCTATATTGTACTGAAAGTATATATTGTGCTATCTTATTTTAATCCTTTGGTCAAGCCAAGTCAAAAAATCATGGTTTCATAGCCAAAAAATGTGTGCAACAATACAAAAACACAAATGTAAATAATTTTTTTAAAATATTTTACAAGCATTTTCATTTGTTAACAATGGCATGCACATTTTTGGACTATATAGCAATGATTTTTCGACTCGGCTCAACTAAAGGATTAAAATAAGATACCACAATATACACTTTCAGTACAATATAGGTCATTAACCAATGGGAGTTTCGCACACGAAATGATAAATAGACAGTGTTGGCCTTGCTACTGAATAAAAGTAGCGCCGACCGCTAGCGCTACTTTTACTTTTCAAAAATAGTAGCGCTACCGCTAGCGCTATTTTGCATAGCTAGTAGCGATTTTCTGCTATTGCTACCGCTACTTTGGTGCTATTTTTCCGCTGCTTATAAAAAATAAAATAAAAAAAAAGAAAAATAAAAAAATTTAAAAACTTAAAAAACAGAATATTTAAATTGAAAAACGAAGAAGAATTTTTATTATAGAGAAAATATGCTTATATATTCGAAAAAATGAAAATAAAACGCACATGATACATAGGTGCAAAATGCAGTACCTGTAACTACAATATGTACGTATCATGTGCATTTTTATTTTCATTTTTCCGAATTATTATACAGAATAAAACAGCATCAAATGTAGCAAAAATATAGCGGAAAAAGTAGCGAAATTTTGCTACTTTTTCCGCTATGTTTTCCGTTATTTTTAGAAAATTAGAAGCGTCGCTACTGTATCGCTATTTTACTGCTATAATTAATTAATTATTAATAATTAATTATTAATTTTATTTTTGTTTTGTTATGAATTGTTTTGTTGTGAATTGTTCTTCTTGGGCAACAATTATTTCAATAAATATCAAAGCAAATACTTCAAATTTTTTTTTATTTAAAATTTATTGGTATTTGAACAAAAGTCAGAAGATTTCAGCTTCATAAGATAAACCAAAAAAATATTTTCCTATTCAAGAAAAGAGCTGAACACAATCGTGTCATAGGTTTCCCATCCAAGGGTTAACAAGTAGACAACTGGTCACTTAATAATTAAATGGACAAAATGCCGGAAAATTCGAATTATCCGGCACCCTGGTCTGACTCAACGTTATCTGGCATGCCGTTCTTTCCGAGGGAATACGGTAGTATAGAGAAGATTTCGTATATAAATTGAGTGTATAGAATTAGTATTGTATCAGTTAACGTATAGAAGTAAAAGTAATGCAATCATGCAACGAGCTAAGCAAACTAATGGCAATGCATGCAGATTGTTCATGGGGAAAAATAATGGAGCAAATATGCTAAAAACAGTAATTAACTAACAGTCTAATTTGCCACATGCAGCTAGGTCTTGTTGGCAGACAGAAGCGGCAATAGCACGTTGGCTCTTGGCAATCACGTATTATCATTAGGTGGCATCATTATTCTTGTTAAATTTCTTTTACATCTTGAACATTTGTTTTCTCCAAAAGGCATCTGTTTTCTGTGACAAAAGGATACTTTTTTAATGGACAAATTGTTATTCCCAAAGAGTTGACCTTTACTTTCCAGAAGTTATCCATTAGGTGATGGTTCATAGAAAATACAATTTCTGTGGCTTGGTACTGGAATGTATTGAATTCCAAGTGAGGAATCCCAAAGAGAGACTTGTGGTGAGTACTAGGGTTAAGATTTAACTGATTTTATTAAAACAAAAATGCACAAGGAGGCGCTGGGCATCCGGAAATGACCAACCCGAAAGGTACACCAAAAAAATGGTATACAAACACAACAGGTATACTGTATACTGTATAGTCTTTTAACCTTCTGATACTCGGCGAAAAAAAACCACACTAACACCCAGCAATGGGACTTGAGTCTTACCTTCCAATTTTTGCCACTAGGTATTGTCGCTTGTAAAAAAAACCATCTGCACATGTCAACAATCCTATTTTTTCCTATTTTTCCTGGCAAATTTTTGATTAATTTTTCCTAAAATAACAACGCATGGTTACTAATTATGGCAAAATTGCCATAAGTATAGTATAGGTGGCGCTTAACTGAAGCGCTTTTCACAAAATGAGGTGAAAACAACTTTTATCTATTGCTGGATATCTAAGGGGCAATTTTTTTGCTTTTCAAATTACTAATTAATTTGTTGCAAAAAAATTCTGAAAAAATTCTGAAACATTTGTCAATATGATCTTGAGATTTTCAGACATTTTGATAAATTTGAAAAAGTAAAAAATTTATTTAAAAAAAATTTACATACAGGTATGAGGGCTGGGATCGAGGTCCCATATAGCACGGGTGTTAGTAGGTTAACGAGAAAGAGTAGAGGGATTACCTATGTTTGTTTGTTCAGGAACTGATTCAAACCAAACTATCTATTGTACAAAATGGCTTCCATGCACGTGGCATGGAGTGTATAACTGTGAAGTACTCCAGTGAATGGGAATCACTCTACTTTTTCAGGCTAATAAAGGACTTTAGGCTTGACTTTAGGCCAAAAACTAATTCAAAAACACGACACCAGTTGTCGTTGATGTTTTTAGTCAGTTTGTATAAAGTGCGAAAACGTTGAACGCACCTAATAGGTTTTTACCACGAGATTTTAATTTGATCGTCGCATAACGACATGTGCAACTCTATCGTGCTCCGCTGAATTTTCCACAAGTTAAATGGTCCTGGTGAAGTGAAATCAGCATATTTTTAATCAAACAGTTTGGAGAGGAAAAAAAATCTCGGAGTGCATCTTAACTTAGGCTTTAACATCCTTCTAGATCTTTAAACTTGGTCTCTTTCTACAACAACATTTACGATCGGAGTCAGTTGGGGTTGGGCCCGATGATTTGAAAGATGAGGAAGGCACAGCAGGAGTTGATTAGCTGGGCACGGCTTTATGTGTTTATCAACGTTAACACTTTTCAAGCTGATCTATCATCAGAGAACTTGGATTATTATTTTTTTATTTATTTTTTTTTTTTAATCTTAAATGGGGACAAAAATTTTCACTCCTACAACACTATAAATCAACTCATGCAAAATCCATGAGAGGCTTGGATAAATATATAAAAGAATAAAAAATGGGGAGAGATTTATGCACGCATATACCATAGCACTGAGCGGTATGATAAAGGAGATGTCACATTGAAAAATTGTCTACCATAAAGAGAAAATACCCTCATGCATTTTTATTCTACATAAGACCTTTCTATTAATGCAAGTGTTGAAATAAGACACTGAGAATTACATTGTGTTTCTTATAGAATTAGTCGCGACAGAAATGATTTATGGGTCAAACATTTTGAAGAAGAAATTAACATTGATTACTATTATCTTATTATTGATGTTGCTGGAGACCACATTTAGTCTCAGAAATGATTAATTGTTAAAAGAAGTCTACAGATGTTGTTGAAGTGCAGGGTGTTCCAAAAGTCCCTTACCTATTTTAAACGTGAATAAAAAAAAACTAACAACTGTAGGAATTTGAAATTTAATCGGTGATTCATCAACTCAAAAAGATTTTTGTAGCAAAATTTCAGATTTATTCCAACAATAACTAAAAAGTTACAACAGAAAAACTGAAAGTTAAAGTTGCTCATATAGGCATGCATTGGTTTCTATTGTTAGATTTTTATTAAACAAAAAAAAACATGAAACAAGAAGCAATAAACAATAAATAATGTTTTACTTAATAAACTTCAACATGCCCACTATTATAGTAGCTCTAAGCATATCCAACTGATATTCAATTTCTCTCTAAGTTTGATGCAGCATGTCAACAGCATTGTCATACCAATTTCTTTTTGTCGTGGTCGATCAGTTGGTAACAGTTCTGGCACCATTTGTAACTTGTTGGCAAGATAATTAAGCTTCTTGTGAATGATACGATGTAGAGTGGAAAGTGGAATGTTAAGCTGAAGTGAAGCACATCTTAGTGATGTTCTAGGACTACGCTGAAACTTCTGACTAACTTCCTCAATATGCTCATCACTTGTACGTGATCGCCCACTTCTCTTTCTGTGTTTCATACTGCCTGTTTCCAAAAACCTTTGAAACCATTGTTGAATAGTCTGTTTACATGGAGGCTGTCTCGCATATTGTTGCCTGTAATTTCGTTGCACCATAGTAACTGATTTTGTCTCAGAAAACCATAAAACACATTGCACCATCTCCTGCATTGTCGCCATCTTTGTTCTAAAAAAATCTAACAAGAAACCAATGCATTCCTATGAGCGACTTTAACGTTCAGTTTTTCTGTTGTAACTTTTTAGTTGTTGTTGGAATAAATCTGAAATTTTGCTACAAAAATCTTTTTGAGTTGATGAATCTCTGATTTAAATTTCAAATTCCTACAGTTGTTAGTTTTTCTTTTATTCACGTTTAAAATAAGTAAGGGACTTTTGAAACACCCTGTATATTAGACAGTTTGCGGTTTCTCGGACGAGACCGAGAACAAAATTTAAAAAAACGAAATTATTTTGAAAATTCCGTTTTTTTAAATCTCGTTAATAAAATGTCGTATCAGTGTTTGCGATTTGTCACGAATCATATTACATACGACACTTAAATCGGCGGCAGCAATTCTTAGCAGAACTAGACACCTAATACAAATTAAGCCTAAGTATGGAGCTTATGGATTGTGCAAGGTGTTTGACTGATTAAAAAACTAACCTGAGATATTGAAATCAACACAAATTTGCCAACATTGCAGCCGAAGCGGAGGGAAAATGGCGGCAGAATTTCTCGACAATTGTAGTAATTGTACGCAGTGCGCATGCACACATCAAGTCGTATTTACGACAATTTGATACGAGATTTTAGAAAAATCTCGACCGAGACCTTTCTAACGAGAATACATGTGACGAGATTTTTAACAATATCTCGTTATTTTGGCATACTCGTAATAAAAAAAATCTCGTACAAGAAATTGCAAACTGTCTATTGGTATAGCGCTGACGAGAAGTTGTCGTTTTAAAATTTTTGATAGAACGGAAGTTCTTAATTTTTTTTAATTTTGTACACCAGGGACACTAGTAAAAGGAGAAGAAATTTTATCAAAAAATAACATTTGTTTTGCAGCACATGTATTATGACTATATTTTAGCCTCCTGAGAATTATTCCCTCGGAAACAACGGCATACCGGTAATTACGAGTCTGACCAGTTTTTGACAAGTGGACAACTGGCCAATTAATAATCAAATGGGCAAAATGCCGTAAAATTCGAATTATCAGGCACCCTGGTCTGATTCGCCATTATCCAGTGTGCCGTTCTTTCCGAAGAAAGATAGTTAGAAGTTTTTAGTATAGCGCTGACATTTTCTCAGAAAACTGGTTTTACAGCACATATTATGACTATATGTTAGTCTCTTGAGAATCATTCTGTCAAGAAAC
The DNA here is from genome assembly GCA_000239455.1 of Strigamia maritima. Classification (NCBI taxonomy): domain Eukaryota; kingdom Metazoa; phylum Arthropoda; class Chilopoda; order Geophilomorpha; family Linotaeniidae; genus Strigamia; species Strigamia maritima. Next base: position 83,520 of record JH431740.1, on the reverse strand, counting down.
AGGTATAAGTTTTTGGTTGGGACATCTGGCGTAGAATGTTTCTGTATTACTGCGTACGTACTACGGTTACAAGTTGTGACCCACTGGCAATAGATGAAGTGAATGTTTTGTCTGCCCTACTGTTGTTAGTTAGTGGGGGAAAAGACATTCCAACATAATTTACTGGGCCACAATGTAATAAAAATGTACAAAATTATAAAATTTGATTAATAGGATCACCAAAGGTCACTGACTCACTGTGGTGGTTTAATTAATTAAATGTTTATACTGCCAGCAGCAGGGTGTTCATATGTAAAACTTAAAGTACAAAGTTATATACAAATTCAATGTGTATAGCAACCAACCATTTGTATTGGGCTTGGGTTTACAGCTATCTCCACTGTAGATAAAAGAGGACTCTGGAAAAAGCAAATCAACAAAACAAAAACTTGGGGAAATAAATAAAAAATTGAGTCGGATTGCAAAGATTAGATAGCTGTGTACAGCCAACCATTACACATCAACAACATCCAAATACTAATGCATTAAAGTTAACAAAGACATTGCACAAAAATTAGAACTTAAAGTTAATAAAAATAATTGTACTTTTGTGTCATTACGTATTGTAGAATGACTATCATCACAAAAGCAGCGCAACTGCCGAGACCGCCAAGTAAACTGGCCGTCAAAGCGGGCAGATCGACAACGCAACTGCCAAGTAAAAACAGATCCTGGCGAAACCCGCACACTTCACTTTTCGTGGCACTACGTATTGTAGAATGACTACCGTATTTTGTCGATTAAAGGCCGCGGCCTTTATTACAAATTGCGGCCGAGGGGTGCGACCGTAATTCGAGGGCGGCCGTAATTCGAGGGCGGCGTTTAAATCGTTTGCCGTAAATTGCGTTGTTTTTAAGTTGTTTTTAACTTTAAAAAGATGCGTACATGAAACGAACGTACGTACGTTGCGTTTAGCTATGCAAACGTATTAAAAACGTTTGCATCTACTGTATATATACTCTGTATAGTAGAGAAAAAAACCAATTGTGAAATCACTTTGATCTTTTCTACTACACAGAGTAAATATACAGTACTTGCAAACGTTAATACATTATTTCGAATGTAATAATGTAAGTTTATTTATCAGTTTTGAAGTAATGTATTAAATATACATTACTTCAAAACTGATAAATAAACTTCGAATAATGGCCGCGGCCGTAATTCGAGTGCGGCGTTTATTTTGAATTACAGCCGAGGGGCGCGGCCATAATTCGAGGGCGGCCTTTAATCAACAAAATACGGTATATATACAAATTAATGAATTCTGAGTTCAGAGATTTGAATATTGTGAATATTGTTAAAATTGCATGAAAATTGTGTCAAAAACACATTTGAAAAAATTAAAGTTTTTACTTATGGTAATAAATATTTGATAAGAATCCTTAAGGGAGAATCAGAAATGTTCAGGCTTAAGTCAACTTTAGAGATTAAGTAGGGATATGCGCAGTCTCCACGGGATGCTTTTTTTCCCTTGTATTTTAATCAATGTTTAAGTGTGTGCAGTTTTTATTAGCTTGAATCTGCAATGGATATTATTCTCAGTAGTGTGAAGCCATGTGAGAATGACTGAATTTATAAGTAATAAATTAATTTTTTTAAAAGTTTATATTGTACATTTATATGATCAATTAAGAATGAAGTTTTCATTTTTAATTATCTAATTTGACATGCAATTTCGAGTATAAATTTGCATTGCTTAATGTTTAAGACACTAATGTGCATCTAAATAAACAGAGAGCTAAACTTGATTATGAAGTGGTTTCTTTACTAAACATGGTTTTCAATGTCATATTTAACTATGATATGCTCATTTATAATTTATAGATTTATACTTTCTAATTTATTTATCTATAGTTAACTTACAAAGTTAGAATTTTGCAGTGAAAGGTAATCAAGTCAAAATCATAGAAAGTCATATTTTATTTATGTTTTTATTATAGGTTCAATAATTTGTTGATGACATGACAATAACCCAACATACATGCATTATTTATGCAACTTATTACTGGTAACTACAAGCCGATCCTAGATGCTTGCATTTAGCATGAGCGAGCTTATATACATTAATAACCTATGGTACATAAATAAATCATAATTTTTTTTTAGTTTTTAAAAAACATGAAATAAGTACCAACCCCCAAAAACAATTTTTTTATGTAAATCTCTAATGCATCTCAAGATGTACCCATGGAAATGCCCTTGCAAACTCTTGAAAACACCACGTTGTCAGTATATCACCACATAACTTTAAGACTAATTTCCCGATGTGCAGCGAGCGAGATTATTCCTAAAGGTGCATTTTCATTTGCGAGAAATGCCATTTCTCGCGCCTAATTTTCAATAATCGCGCGACAAAAATCGCACGCTTGTCCATTTTCATGCAAGCTAGACTTGCAAAGGCGCGCGATTGTTGGCGCGATTCTGTTTCTCGCGAGCTTCTGTCAAGTCTAGCTTTGCTCACAAAATCGCGCCTAAAATCGCGCCATGTGTCAATCTGAACCAACAGTTTTGGCATTTGAACAGGCTCCACCCACAATTGCAAATGGCGCTGATTTTTTTTCCTCCACTTGAATTTTTAATCTTGATTAATCAATGCCATCCACATCCAGAAAAGCCAAAAAACAATAAATTCAGCAATATTTGATGCTAAACATTTCACACTAATGTATATTTCATGAAATGTCAACTGATTTTTACAAAATTTTTGAAAGCGAGAAGTGGCTCTTTTAGCTCTAATGAAAATGCTCAAGCTAGAGCTTGATTTTTAGAGCGGTGCGATTGTTGGCGCGATTTTTTTGTAGCGCGATTTTTTTGTTGCACGAGAAATTCTCTCGCAAATGAAAATGCACCTTAACGTCTGCGGCGGGCTAACCTAGCTTTCCAGTCATCAATATGTGTACTCAAACAAACACAAAAATGTAATGTTCCCATTGTTTGTCAGCTTTATATGCATTGTCAGCCAAACCGGTTAGGTAGGCGACCGGTTAAAAATAAAGATAATTAAATGACCTGGTTATCTTTATTTTTAACCGGTTGCCTAAACCACATGAATTATGGGTAGTTGGAAAGATTTCATGCACGGAAACAGTAGGTGGTTTCCCGTGCACGTTGTGCGCGGAAAGAATGATTTTTTCAGTTACGGAATATTTCTTCACAAGGAAAATTTTTTGTGTGTACCACAAAAACAGGAGTTTTCAGACTTTGATATCCTGTGCCATTCCGTGTACGGAATGAGCTTATGTGTTCTAGGCTTTAGGTACCAAATTTTACATGCGACCAAGCTTATCTTGTGTCTCTGAAGTATGGGCCAAAATCTACGTTAGGGACAATACTCCCTCCACTGTTTTATGTTTGGGTGGTTGTAGGTAAGCATGCATTTGCTGTTATGCATTTAGGAAGTGTTATATTCAGTTTTAAGTAAGCATTTTGATTTTAATTTTAATTTTTTTTCCTTTTTTTAAATATTCGGTAACTATTCAGCTGAATTTATTCGGTATTCGGCCACTTCATTATTCGGTGAAAATTCGGTATTCGGTGAATTTACTATTCGGTATGTACGTCTCTAATCGTGCGGGGGAGAAAGTAGGATAAAGGGGCGTTTTTATTAAAACAGGGGTGTCAAGAAGTTATTTTTTGGGGGGAAATGCAGTAGGGAGCTGTTGAGTTATTTAAAGGGGGAAAGTAGTTAAAAGAAGGGAGCATTTAATTTGATCCCGATGAAATAGAGATGAAGTCTGTCTGCTTATCTCTATAGTTTATCTCAGATTGGCTGGGATTTTTTTACACAAGCAGCGAATTTGCATAGTCTGAGACTAGTTGTAATTATTAGTCCTGACCGGTTTTGACCGGTCGCGACTGATTCCATCTAATAATGGAATCTCCAGCAGTTGTCCTTTGGTGCTCTCAGTTATTGTTTCGCCATTGGCTGAGGAGACAATGTGATTCTGCTTTGGACTACACTGAAAATAAGGTCCCAGCCAAATACAGATATGCGGACAGACTTTACATAGATGGAACAGAGATCAAAAAGGAAAGACAAAGACGTTTTACGGTAATTAAATTAAAAACTAAATTATATTTCTATAACCTAATTTATTTACTTTTATTGTGACTTCATTTAATTATGAAGTAACAATATTATCAAAGTTTAAAATTAATTCTTTTAAACTACAGTTGGTTTTCTCATTCAAGCGTAGTACACATCAGCTCATTCCGTACACGGAATGGCACAGGGAATCGAAATCTGAAAATTCTTTTTTTGTGGTACACGTCAAAAAATTTCCTTGTGAGGAAATATTCCGTAGCTGAAAAAATCATTCTTTCCGCGCACTTGGTGCACGGGAAACGACCTATTGTTTCCGTGCATGGAATCTTTTCAACTACCCATAACCGGTCGCTTAAACTGCATGTTCGAACGTTGCGTCAAGTAGGGATGAATCCATATTAGCTGCTGTTGGCGGGATATATGTTCTATCCTGACAAGAAACGAAAAGCAAGCCCAACACATTGATTTTTGAATATATCGTCATCATCATCCTCATCCTCATTGAACATTTTCAATGGTAGCCATTTGCAAAAAAATATTTCAGACAGTCGCCATTAATTGTAATATGACGTCATTAAACAAACCATGTGTACCACATTATTCCCAGTCTGAATTTTCCATGTGACATTATCCATTATTTAAAATTCCGTTGATAATTGTCACATGGAAAATTCAGACTGGCTGAATATTTTGAGTCTGAATTGGTATGTGGACTAGGCTTAATCTTACATTAAGTTAAAATCTTTCTTTCTTACGAAGCATTATATAAATCTGCAAGTGTGTGTTTGTGTGCCGCTCAAAGAATAATGACACGCATAAATATCGTAATATAGATTTCCATTTACAACCACCACTCGCTTCCTAATTCTGTTAAAATCAGTCCAAATTAGATTAACGTTTTTTTTTTTTTTTTTTTTTTAAATTTTATAAACTAGATCCCTTTTTCAAGTAATCAGAGTAATTAAGTTAAAACTGATTAAACTATATTTTTATTTAATGCCAAGAGTTTTGTTAGGTAAATGCAATCACTGTTTTATACTTTAATTATACATAAATTAAAATAAATTATTTCTTAGCAATGTCATTTTTAAATAATATAAAAGTCAATCAACTGGAAGTTAAGAATTGGCATATAGGAGTTTTAAAGACTTTTTTTTTTCTTTTTTTTTTTATTAAACAAGCAATGTATATCTGTTATAAATCTTCACAAGTGATCAATTTCTCTGATGATCAGAATGAGGAAGAGATTTTTATCTCTTAAACTGGACTGGAAGCAATCTAGAGACATTGCACCACACAAGGAAGAATTTATCACTTCATGTATCAATATACAGTAGCAGTGTTGCAACCTGAATACTGAATAGCCAAATAAATGTTATAGAATATTTTACAAAATGTCTAAAATGTCTTTAAAAAAAATGTACAAAATGTCTAAATAATGTACAAAATATTCAAAAAAATGAACAAACTAACTAAAACAGGCAAAAAAAATTGCAAAAAGTGTAATATTTTGAATCTATTAAGAATAGTTTTTCCATTCATACATTATCTTGTAATGCCATTTATTAGACAGTTTGCGATTTCTCGTACGAGACCGAAAACGAGATTTAAAAAAACGAAATTTTTAAAAAAATCTCGCTTTTTAAAATCTCGTTAATCTCGAATCGGTGTTTGCGGTTGGTCACGAAACACATTACATACAACATTTAAATCGGCAGCAGCAATTTTTAGGAAAACAAGACACCTTACACAAATTAAGCCTAAGTATTGGGCTTGTAGTTTGTGCAAGGTGTTGACTGATTAAAAAACTAACCTGAGATAGTGTAATCGACACAACTTTGTCAAAATTACAGCCGAAGCGAAGGGAAAATGGCGGCAGAATTTCACGACAATTGTTGTGATTGTAGGCAGTGCGCATGCGCAAGTGAAGTCGTATACACGACAATTTGAAACGAGATTTTTCAAAAATCTCGTCCGAGAGTGTTGGAACGAAAAATGAAATCACGAGATTTTTAATAAAATCTCGTAATAATACAAGTCTCGTAATAATAAAAATTTCGTACGAGAAATCGCAAACTGTCTATTGTTATGTTTTGAATGTGATTAGCCAATTAGCTATGTTGGCAATAGAAATTGAACAAAAAAAAATGACTAGGAAAATAAAAAACAATCTAAGCAGTGGATATTTGCTCTTGTAAGTCTAATGGGTCCATGTATTATTCATTGTCCTCTATATGGAAGAAAACTCATAATTGCTAACACTGCGTCCATATGATTTTCTCTCATTAACTGCCTGGTGAACTCTATTGACATAGAAAGAAAAGAGGAAAAAAAAGGTGTGCGCACAAAGCTGATTACACATGCATGCACATATTGCAAATTACGTATTCTACTGTGAAATTACTAAATAAAGGCTGCTTGCAGATGGAAAAAATTTCAACAACCACATTGAAAAGGGGATGGAGCTGAAATTAGGAATTTACAATTTTTATTCTTTGATTTTCACATGTGATTAAAGATGTGAGCAAACAATCTGCAAATAGGTTGACAAAATGACAATATAAATACAATATTGTGAAGATTAAAGTGAAACAATGCAATCATCTACAATGTGTTTTTTTTTAAAAGTTAAGTATAGTATGAACAATAGGAACATACAAAAAGGCACTATTCTTACAACTTTATCGTTAAATATTTTATTTTAGCATGTAGACTTTTGTATGTAGCACTGTCCTGTGGCCAACTCCATATTTAACATATAATGATACTACAGAATTGGAATAGCTATACTCCGAAATAAAAGTATAGTGTATGTGTAGATAACTCCATTTTTGAAGTAACAATTCTTTGAAACTAATAACTAAACTTTGAAATCAGAATAAATTTACTTTTTTAAATGTTGGAATTGCCACTACGCAAAAAATCGTTTATACTATTAAAAAAACCGATTTTGGCAGCATAGCGCTATATGTTCCAAAAAGAAATACCTCTTTTTTAGCAAGTAAGTATGGTGTTTGGTAATTGTCTTAAAAGAAGTAGTATTATCCAAGTAGTTCCAGAAATAAATATAGGAAGTACGGTAACACTAACCCAGGTAACAAAATGTTTGGAAATAACATTTGCAATGTTGCATCATTGTTCCAAATAACACTTCTTCTAACATTGGTGCATTGTTTTATTGGCAATATTCCCATAATGTTACATGCAACATTGCCACAACGTTGAAAGAACAATGATGCAACATTGCAAATGTTATTTCCAAACAAAAATCTAAGTTTTTTGTTGATGAAATATTTGTTGCCAACATTGCAGCAACATTTGAAGGGAACAATGACAAAAATCTAAGTTGATTGTTGATCAATGTTTGTTGCCAACATTGCAGTAACATTTTAAGTGACATCATTGGCATATATCAAAAATTCATGTTTGTTTCAAGGTTTATTGCCAACGTTGGCACAACACTGCTGCAGCGACATCAAACATCAAACTTGATACCGACATTGGAAAATGTCAACATTCATTTCACATTAGCAACGTTGCAGAAATGTTGCGAAAATACCGTAAACATTCCCAACATTTAGCTGACATACCATTTGGAACATTCCAGCAACATTTGCGTGTTACCTGGGTAACTATATTGTTATGTGCCCCATGGGGATAAGTGAGCCAAGTAACAGGTTGATAAGTTAAGACTAACTTACGCCTGCAATTAATGTAAACTAATTTATGCGCGCGATCGAGCGTTGAGTTCGGATGAATCATGAGTCAAGGTTTTAACTTAACAGAACATTATCTCTTTATTAAACATTAAGAGAAATGCTAAAATAACAATAATTAAAGTAATACATCAATTAACACTTAGCGAAACACTCGCTTACTTAAATCTAATACAAAAGCTAATACCATTACTAATGAAATGAGTTAGTACACTTTGGTTTTGGTTGTTCGGTAATAAATGCCTAAGGCGAGTGATTGGAAGACTGTCAGACTCTCAACGAGTCGATTTGTCCCCAACCGAAAGGAAAGGTGGTTTGTAACATGGTGTTAGTACACTTACATTATTCCATCAACAAATGATCTGGTCCAAGACCAGGCGAGAACTTCCGCTCCTCGCTCCGATCTCTACCTTTTATACTCTAATAAAACATTCTGATTGGTTGTGAATACTAATTAGTCTCGACATCATCGGTGGCCTATGACGTGCTTCCGCGAGTTCGACTTGCTCACTGACGTCATTGATGTCATCGGAGGTACGACCTCTGGTGATGGTTTTCGGCGTTTTATAAAGCTACTAGTTGTGAAAATACTACAGTTACTCTACAGATCCATCTGATATTGGATTCGGACTGATGAGTCCTACGGTGCCATACCGTAACAATATCTGTGATTGTGTAGTGCTCTATAGCTACTATCGTTACGATGATTTGTTTGATTGTAGTAAATTTAGTAGAAGAAATCAGATTAGCAGGCCACTAGCCAATGGCAAGCTACAGATACTGAAATAAAATAAAAAATTAAATATAAAATAAAATTTTTATTGCAGAGTAGGGATATAGCTGGAGTAGTGGTCACTTTCTTTCCATCTCTTCTGACATGAAAATATTCACAGGTTAAATGGTGAAAATGATAGATAAGTGAATGAGTTTGATGCGGTGTTTTAAAGTCCGTCTCTTATTTCCCACAGGACAACCACACAGCAGCAATTCACAAGAGAGATCCTATTATCTGACTGGTAGTAGTGCTCGGGTTTTAAAGGAAAGATAATTAAATTAATGTTACAATTGGGACCATTTTAAAGTTCACCTCTTAAGCTCGCTGTTGAAAAGACGACTTGTTTTCTGAGTCATTTGCCCTCAATTGCTCTCATTTCTCTGTTGGTCATGCCGTGCTGGAGCTGCCATATTCTGCGGTCTTCCGCTACATGCAAACCAAAAGAAAAATGAAGCGCTCATTAACCTTATAACACGTTAAGCACCTTTTATAATTAAGACCAGCAATACAACTATTAGAACTCGTCTTACTGACAAATGACTCGGAACATTTGAGATTTTTTTACAAACAGTTATTAACGTAAAGCATTTTAGTCTTTGTGTTTGGGAAAATGATGGAAAAGATTGAGTGTTTTCGATGAATAAGTATATGGTGTTTTGGAAATCGATTTGTGTTGGGAAATGAAAAATTTGGTCATATTTTGAAGTAATTTGCTTTATTTTAGGTGTAAAAGTGAGCTTTATGGGGGATAAATGGTGTCAGAAAAAGTAATCATTTCATCAGTCACGTTTTCATTAAAGGGGCAAGTCAGGTCTTCGAGAAAAATAAAAAATGGATTTAGTTTGTAACAAGCAAACTGATTTTTATCATCAGACTCGGATTTGAACAAAGTATCTGGAATAATGGATTGGAAAGACAAAGACGTAAACATTGTGTTAATTTGTAATAATATTGTAAATATTGTGAGTTTTGTAACAACATAACAACTGCAACGATTTTATAGGAATACAAAGATGATTTTTTAACAGCTTTGCAACAATGGTGATTTTTAAAGGGTTTGTAACAATTGTGATTTCTAATAATACGTAATTTAATTATTAATAATATCAAAATATGGGTATTTCGCATAGTTGTAGCGAGAAATTCTAACAATATTGACGTATTTCAACCTGAGAGATTACAAAACTTGATTTTTTTATGTCAACATTTGCTTTTAGCTAAACAAAATCTTGATTAAAATTTCAAACGGCATCTTTTGAGATTTGCATGAAACTTACAAAAGTTCTTAAATCAACTATATAAAATTTTAATGAGCATTTAATCAAACATTGCAGTGATGAGATCTTGATTAAAAAATTAAAAATTTAAAGGCTCTATATAGCAACAAGCGCAGCCTCCAGTTTGATTTTTCAACCGAAATCAAAGCGGAGAAAAACACACGAGAACAACAAACTCATCTCCGGCCTATTTCAGTGCAATCATCACAAAAGCCTTGAGCAACTTGTTCCACAAGAGCCTTCATCCTTTCCTTTGAAAAATTCTATTGGACACAACACTCAACCCACTTTTCCTTTTCGGTTGCCACTCTCTTCGCTCGCAGCTTGCCAGAGTCTGCACACCTTCAAAGAGAATGAATGTTGACACTAGATATATGGTTATAGGTTCCCAATAGTAGACTGCGCAACTTTCAAACTAAATTATGGCACAAGGTACAACTCGACACTTTAACCCTTTAGCTTCGCTTAAGTGAAAATTGAAATAAAGTAAAGCTAAACCAAATGTTGGTTAGCCTTTGTATTTTTCTTTTAATTTTTGATTTTATTCTATTTATTTTATTTTACTGGGTTTGTTTGAGTACGTATTGTCTAGTCTCGTCCAGCGCAGCGAGATTAGCCTGGTGGTTGGTCTTGTAAACGCACCAAACGGTCAGCGCCATCTGTATGTTGAATTAGCTGCTTAATGTCTATATTGTGTGTAATGCTGGGCGCAGACATGCAGCGATTCGCGTCGCATTCGAATCGCAGATGGCTCTGTGCATTGCTCAAAAAACGTCACTTCCGTCGCGCGATCGGAAAATGTACTTTTGAAAAAAGTACAGCCCCAGTGTACTTTTTCGCCAGGCGATGCAAATCGCAACCAATGGGATGCGAGTATTGTATTACATGTTCCATTTTTAAGTTTGTTTTTTATCAACAATTGTTCTAAAATTATTTGTTGCTATGGCAAATATTAACAAATATTTGGAACATTATATTTTGTCATAGCAACAAATATTTTGGAACAATTGATTCGCGCCAAGTCTGCTGTAGCAGAGGCGATTACTGTCGCGAATCTCGGGACGAAAATCACTGTGCTACGCGAATAGCTGCATGTCTGCGCCCAGCATAAGATGCAAATAACATCACTATGTTTTACTACAATCGAGTCGCTGCAATGAAGTTTTGTAGGCAAAATATTGTTGCACGACCGTAACGGAATTGTTGCACGACCGTAACAGAATTGTTGCCGCAACATCTCATTGCAATGACTATACTATTGAACTGCTTGGTGCGGTATGTTGTCATACCGGGGTCTGGCTGCGATAACAATTCTCACGGCCACTTGGAACATTTCTTCCAAATCCCGCAGCATTACAGTCCGCGACGCGATGGAACGGCGTGCCGAATTTGGAGGCCTCAGCACAAACGGTGCGGCCGACTACAAGGATAACCACGCACGCGCATTTTACTTTCTTATATACAGTACAGCTAAACAAAGAAAGTCTATTGCGTCGTATGAATAAAGTGAAGTTTATGCTTTTACGTATGGCGCAAATACTCTCATTCTTAAGAATAAAACTTTACGTAAATGCTTTGACTTTGGAGCAAAATACTATTTACTTTATGCTAGCAGTTTTTACTTTAATTAAAAGCATTTACTTTTTTTACTTAAATTTTGTATGAATAAACAGAAGGAAATGCTCTTATTTTTAGCAAATGTTTCAAAAATTTGAAGTCAGCTCCTGAGTATACTTTAGTCTGTTACTACAGCCATGGTCCTGCTTGAGTGATGTTTTCAAGGCCAAAAAGCACTACAAATCACACACTGAAACTCGAGATGAGCACTACCGTGAATTATACAGATTTAACTGTGGAATGGATTACAAATTATTTTCTCAGTGATTATTTAGAAATTATGAATGTAAAAGCATAAACTTCACTTTATTCATATGACCCAATAAAGCAGGAAAATTAACAATAGAAATTTAGGTTAGGATGAAGCAAAACCTTCACTGAAAAGAGCTTTTGCTACTGAGTAAAAGCAAATGTTTATTCATATGAAATTGAGCATTTGCTTTTACTAGTTGCTTCTACTTTAAGCAAATGCTTTTACTTTTACTTTTTGCTTCAAGTAAATACTACATTTTTATTCATATGACCCAATGTGGAAACAAGATAAACTTGATTGTTAGTGGCTTTGCTCATGCAGAGGACAAAATTACTTTAAAATTAAGGATATTGCTTGCATACTTTATTGGGCAAAAAGTGCTATTGAATATTAATGGTCTTTTACCTCACGGAGGTTGGATAAAGTGTCATTGGCTGAAAAATGCATTGTATTGAAAGTATATACACTAGGCGGGTTTGAAAATGATTTTGCACTGAACGACCAGTGCAACTGATAGTGTAAATGTCAAGTTGCACGACTGACTTTTCGAGTTAAAATGTTGCATATGCATTTACACTGGAATTTACACTGGAATTTACACTGGAATTTACACATAATTCACACAAATATGGCTGCCGTAATAAACAAACAAGCTGTACGGAGCAGTTGTTTTTCAGCAAGCACATCATTCTTGCCTGCTTTTTTTTTACAAAAAAGTAACATTAGATAGTAACAATTAGTAACAAATAGTAACAATAGTAACAATTTTGATAATCATGCACATTGTTACTACTTACATTCGAAGCGAGGATTCAAGATGGCGGCAAATACAACACTTTAAACGTCAAATTCTGTTGCAAGTGCATTTGCACGACGAAAATAGGTCGTTTTCGTTTAAGACGGTTGAACGACGTTTACACAAATTAATTCGTGTAAACAACGTGCAAATTAAAATTTAAACGAGTGTAAACGTTGTCACACTCGTTTAAATGACTTTTCGAACCCGCCTAGTATTGTGGGATGTCATTCTAATCTTCTCGTTCAGCTGAGTCGAAAAATCATTGTTTTATAGCCTAAACACGTCCATGCCAGTGTTAGGAATCAAAAAAGCTTGCAGAATAATATACATTTTTATTGTCATTTGCGTTTTTGTATTATTGCGCACGTTTTGCGACTACAAAACAATGATTTTGACTCTGTTCGACGAGGAGGATAAATGGGATATCTTTAATATATACTTTTGATGCATTTCTCAACTAAATGGATTAAAAGGAGTTTATAACAATTTGCCAGGAAAAATATGATAATTATTACTAGAATTATCAGGATAAATAAGACTGTCCATGTGCAGATGATTTTTTTTACAAGTGGCGTTAGCTGGTGGCAAAATAGAAAAACTGTAAAAAGCTCCACGGGATCTTGTACCAGTGTTGATTTTGGGTTTTGGGTCTCAGAAGGCTGGAAACTGATTTTTCAATTTTGGAGTTAGCGGCTTTTAGACGTTCCCAAAGCGGAATCCAGATTTAACCAAGAGTTAGCTACACTGCACTGCACTAAACGGCTTTCCGAATAAATCGAAGCCGGTCCATTGTAAATGCAAGCAAACCAAGTTAATCTATCATAAAAAAAAGCTTACACCAAGTATTTTCATGTTCAACCATTAAACCGGAGGGTATGAATTTATCCAGTTGAAATGACAAAAATCAAAAATCAGATTTCAGACTGAATATCCCACTATAGCCAAAGGCATAGAAATATTAATGCGCACGAAGGATGTTATTGCTAACTCAATTTGTTCCCATTTACTTAAAATTCACCCCTAGCGATATGTCGAGAATATCCACAGGTCTACATACATACCTATTCCACTTTAATTGATGCATTCGCTAGCTCAGCTCCTGCATATCTGACTGCACACATCGCCCTCGCACTGTATAATGTTTCCTGTCATTCGAGACGCTTGGCTAGCCTTACTCTCATAAATTAGTCAGAATCATTAGAATGTATGTTAGGGTTATCTGATATCTATCCTTTCATTGATTGTTTACAGCGGTTTGTATGATGCAAAAGCCGTGCAAAAGGTTATACTACTAAATGATTTATTGTTTAAGAAAATAGCTGACTGATAGTTTTGGGATATTTATTATAGATGAAAGCGAAACAGTTGACGTAAAGAAAACACAATGTGGGAACAAATTGGTTGAAGGAAATTACGAAAACTCGCTCTGTACTGCGCCTCGCCTCGCCTCGTGCCAATATTGATGGATTCGGCTGCACGTTTCAGAATGAGTTTGTTGATTGCGATGGGAAAGGGATGGCGGGGGAGCAAACAGGAATGATCGCACCAACTGTGAAAGGGATGGGATGGGATGGGATGGGATGGGATGAGCTTTGCTGCCTTGCCTTGCCTTGCCTTGCCTTGCCTTGCCTTGCCTTGCTTTTGAACTCAACCTGTGTTCAATATCAAATGTTGATGGCAGACAGGTTAGAGACAGAGAGAGAAACAGGTGTGTGTGTAGTATGGGATTTTATAGGTTATCATAAAAATAAAGTCGGTTTCAAATGGGAGGGTTAATTTAATGTGAAAATGATAAATTGAAGCATGAATATACATTTTGTGGATATTTTATTATTAAATAAGTGATTTGATCATGGAGTAGAAGAAGAGTGATGATATTGTTGATTGGGTTTGTCAACAATTTTTATAATGTTTCAATGCTAGGGGCAAAAGATGAATAATAATGAGCAATGTTTAAATTATTATTGTTTCATCATTATACGTACGTAATACTCACTTTATCGGGCAATTTTCCGGCACTCTGGTCGGATTTACTATTATCCGGCCTGGCCGTTCTTTCCGAGGGAATACGGTAACAACTCTGTTATACTAACACTACTACACCACACATTTCAATGGTTGTGTCGGTACAGCGGGGTTTGGATTGTATAAAATTTGGGCGTCATTTGCGTATAGTAGCTTTGTCGGCATAGTGTGGCATTGTCCGATTGTCGGGGAACAATACGGAGTGTAATTATTATGTAATATATGCAATGGTGAATGCACAACCACATACAACAACAATGCAGCCCACACCTTATTACAACGACTCAACCATTGCAATGTGTGGCTTGGTAGCGTTATTATAACGGGAGAGGGTTACAGATAACTCTAGTCCTTTTATATTTTATACAATGATAGTTCTACTTGAATTACGGGTTATGAACAGTAATGCAGATTTATTTCAATTAAATTCTAAGTCTGTTTGTTGATACACGAGACTCTGCAAACGTGATTGGATTTGATTTATGTGAAATTGAGAAATGATTAGTAATTTGATAATTGTGAATTTATTATCCGATGATTGGGAAAAATTGATTTTGTCAACACATTGGGTAATTAAGCGCAACCACTTTAATTATTTGGTTTGTTTTCATTGATAGTAATATACTTCAAAGGAGATAGAGATTATATGGTTATAATTTGATTTTTACCAATATCAGTATTATATGTAATTAACAGTGAAAATTTCACAGAAATTAATTTATTCTATAACAAATCGAATTAAAAATGGATACAATATGTAACAAAAACTTGACATTTTTGAATATTGTTTGCATCTTAGCCATTCTTGTACAATATATAGTATATATCATTGTTGAAAATTTTTTTAACGATTGTTGAAAATTTTTTTAACGATTGTTGAAAATTTTTTTAACAATTGTTGAAAATTTTTTTAACAATTGTTGAACATTCCAACGATTATTAAACATTTTTCAACAATTGTTGAACAGTACAATTTGCAATATATTTTATTGTTACAGGAGATATATGATATTTGATTAACAATATAGATTAAAAATTGTTTAACAATAGCTTCTTCTCTATTCATAACATTGACATTTTTGAATATTGTTTGCATCTTAGCCATTCTTGTACAATGTATAGTATATCATTGTTGAAAATTTTTTTAACGATTGTTGAACATTTTTCCAACGATTATTAAACATTTTTTCAACAATTGTTGAACAGTACAATTTGCAATATATTTTATTGTTACAGGAGATACGATATTTGATTAACAATATAGATTAAAAATTGTTTAACAATAGCTTCTTCTACATTTATAACATTGATTTATATTCAATGCTTTTTAATTTGTATTTATTGTTTGTTGTTTGCAAATTTTTCTAAATTACAATTTATAGTTAATTAACTCTTTTTCGTTTAGTTATACTTAATATGCACAGCTTAGCAAAACTAATTGTTTTATTCTAATTGGGCGAGTTTCATCCAGCAATGCATTTCACGGATTGCATTAAATTAAACAATTAAAACATCGAATTGAAACAATGACTCAATTAATATTAATTATATTTTAAATCCATATTCTAAAATTAGTCAATCCAATTTCTAAGTTTTTAAAGTTGTATATTAAAACTAATATTCCAAAAGCCACATGGAATAGAAAATAGAAACTCCATATAAATGGCTAATTGGAACTAAACAAAATAAAGTTTTATGAAACCTCATTTCACAAACGAGAAGACAAGATGACAATTATCTCGTTTGCATTAGCGTTAACAGTGCACCGTGATGCGGCTAATTCGCGTTTAATTTGCACATCGGCGACGTCAACGTAAACAAGTTTAATACGATGATATCTGTAAAAAAACATTTTTATTTCATTTATTTACGACAAGAAATAGAATAGTTTTTATTGTTATTGTTATGAAACAATTGTTTTAAAACAATTGTGCGCAAAAAGAATTGTTTAAAAAAAAGATTTTTCTATATTGAGGATTTGATAATTATATTGTTACAGTATATGCAAGCAATTAAACAATATATCACATACATTATTACATAGCTTAATTGTTGAATTGAAATTTTATATCTAAAGATGATGTGAAGTCATTGGACTATAAGTATTGTATTAATCGATTACATCACGCTTGGTTCTTCATTTTATCTTGAGCACCGGAGCACCAATATTGAGAAAGAATTTTTAAATAATTCAAAGCTTAGATATTAAGATATAAGACATTTTGCGTTCCTTCAATAAAAACAATACAAATCGTACATAAAAATCTGATCACTATTGTTGCTTTTACAAGTAAAGAATGTGCTGAATATAGAACTATATCAGCTACATTTTTTATCATTTTTTTTACATTTTATAACAATGTTATTGAATTATACATGAAAAACAATATGCGTAAAAGAAAAAACATTTCTGTAGTACATTTTTGCATTTATTGACATTTTTATTCAACAATATTATATTCAAATTTTTAATCAACCATCTTGTTTTAAATTATTTCCATCTCCCACAACACAACAATTTAATCAGACACTTAACAAAGAAATTTCATCCATTCACATCAACTTCCTGTTTATTTAAAAACACAATTAAGCTTAACTTGCATCATTAATCTCATTTTTAATCACATTTTCACAGGATCATCCCCCCTCCCTTCTCACACCATTTCCACATGTTAGAAAATTTTATGAAGATAATAAAATTAAAGAGCAGCCAATAGAAGAGAAAAAAATTGCGACGTTTATTTTTCAAGATTCCTTGTCACAATTTTTCAGCATTTGGGTCCCCATTGCCCATCGTTTGCAGCAGCAAGCAAATAGGCTTCACTTTTGATAGAAGGCTGCCTTCAGCGAGGGGTTTCAATGCAATCTTGCAGATGCACGCTGGATAAATCTCCCAATATCCGATCGAGTGAGCACATGGGGCATCCCTCAGTAAGGCAAAGCCAAGCGTAACCGTATCATTTGCACACGCGAGCCTCAAGTGGAATCTGTCACCTCCTATGAACTGGCAAATAAATTCGCTAACCTCCAAGCCCTGAGACGAAATTACAAGCTCTGCTGCTCTCTTTTGCAATTGAACGCATTCTGCTTTGCAATATAATCTTTTAGCTCAACTCTTTTCAAACCTCAACACAATATGCTTCACCAGACCGTATATATACTCTAGGGCCAGAACAACGCACTTTTATTCGTCGTTAAAATAATCTGCCGGCTTTCGGACATTGGTTAATCTATGTATACAGGGTGTTTCAGAATTCATGTTACACACAAATAGGGGGTACAGAGGGGGACCAGGAGATCACGTTTCCACTAATCAAAAATTCCAAAAAAAAATTCTCATTTGTAGTCCAAAAACAATGGAAGAGTTCAAATATCCCGCATCAAGCATATTGCCCACGTTAACTAAACCACAAACTTGCCGATGTGTAGCTGATGTTGTTGTCGTAATGCAACGAAAGGCCTTCAGTCTGTATAATTGTCTTTTTGATTTTTATTTAAAACTAGCATATCATTATTGCCATTTTAAAAACAATCTTTATTAAATTCAGATGTGCATTGTAGATGAAGTTATACATTCAAACAGAGTTTGGGCAAAACTAAAATGTTGAAAAATGTATTGCTTGGTTGGTTTGATATGTTTTGACATTGGTTTTGATGCCTTTTATTACAAAAGGTTGATTGAAATTGGTTTTCAGGGTTTTATGGATGAATATCTTAAATTGGCCTGAATGGCAGGTCCTTTCATGGCCATAAAACGTTGTGAAAATGTTCCAGTTCTCCTGGCTTTTTAACATGTATTCAATAGTATCATTTGTCATTCATTGAATACAACCAATGCAGTTAAACCACTGAACAAGACCAGTGAATGGTTGAAAGCACTGTAGTGACCAGTTATTAGTCACCAGTACTATAGTTTTTGATTTATTTATTTAAAACTAGCATACATCATTATTGTCATTTTAAAAACAATCTTTATAATAAGATAAAGTTTTTATTTGTTTATTTTATACTGTAGTCAATCTTTATTACTTCAAACTTCAGTTTAACTCATTTGCATTATGGAAATGAGTATTCAACTGAATTGTGAGATTTAATTTAATTTTTGCAATGTTTTTGTTAAATAATCTAAGGAATAAATTATTCTTTTACGTAAATGATTTGTTTTAGTTCTCCCGGATTTTTGGGATTTTTTTTGTGATTTTTTAACATTGAAATGAACAGTTTGTGTGTTTTTATTTGAGATTTGCGCTTTAACCTGGCAAACGTGGACGATATGCGTGACACGGGATATTTGAAATCTTCCATTGTTTTTGGGGCTGTGACTAAGTGGGAAATTTTTTTGGAATTTTTGATTAGTGGAAACGTGATCCCTGTTCCTCCTCTATACCCCCTACTTCTGTGTAACATGAATTCTGAAATACCCTGAATATGTACATCTATATATGAGCAAAAGGAAATGGCCACCTGGTTAATAGTGTGTGATGTGGTGTTTGTTGCAAATTTATCCACTACAATTAACCGGTCTCTCTTCTCTTCTTATATCTTCTTATACAGTACTATATGTATCAAAATGATCACTTTGTGGCGAGCACTGCTGGTCTCCACGTGCGAGACGTGACTATATGATGGTGTTACAAAATTTAAGACACTATCCAACTTGTCATATTATTACTACTGGAATTACCATCTGGTCAAAATACATTTGATTAAGCTTTACTGTGTGCATTCTACAGAGTTTGTGGCAGGTATTATTCCCATATAATTATAACTTTTTTTATGGTTATAAACAGGGTCGACTAAAATACTTGGGTTGAAAATACAAATTACAAAATACAAAATACTCAAATGAATCAAAATACAATTGTTTTTTGAATCATTTGAGTATTTTGTATTTTCAAAAGTATTTGCAATATATTGTTAGCAATAAGAGTAAAATACAATTGTGTTTGCAATACATATTGCTCTTCAGTTTGCCCAAAATACAAAACCCTGGTTATAAATAGTAGGCGGGTTCGAAAATGATTTTGCACTGAACGACCAGTGCAACTGATAGTGTAAATGTCAAGTTGCACGACTGACTTTTCAAGTTAAAATGTTGCTTATGCATTTACACTGGAATTTACACTAGAATTTACACATAATTCACACAAATATGGCTGCCGTAATAAACAAACAAGCTGTACGGAGCAGTTATTTTTCAGCAAGCACATCTTTCTTGCCTGCTTTTCTTTTACAAGAAAAGTAACATTAGATATTAACAATTAGTAACAAATAGTAACAATAGTAACAATTTTGAGAATCATGCACATTGTTACTACTTACATTCGAAGCAAGGATT
Source organism: Strigamia maritima (assembly GCA_000239455.1). NCBI lineage: Eukaryota > Metazoa > Arthropoda > Chilopoda > Geophilomorpha > Linotaeniidae > Strigamia > Strigamia maritima. Next base: position 63,636 of record JH431740.1, on the reverse strand, counting down.
CAAGATGGCGGCAAATACAACACTTTAAACGTCAAATTCCGTTGCACGTGCATTTGCACGACGAAAATGGGTCGTTTCCGTTTAACACGGTTGCACGACGTTTACACGAATTAATTCGTGTAAACAACGTGCAAATTAAAATTTAAACGAGTGTAAACGTGGTTACACTTGTTTAAATGACTTTTCGAACCCGCTTAATGTTACACAAAAGATAAAAAGTCCAGTTTGTAGTTGACAGTTTAGAAAAGTGATTACCGAAAACTGAACTTAATTTTTTTCTGTAACACTATTTTAATCATAAAAAAAATTTTATAATTATAAGGGAAAAGTACCTGCTGCAAACTCTGTATTATTGTAATAATGCTTTGTGCTTTTACCCTATTGTTGTATGTGAGTTTTTTTGTTTTTATATTTGATTATTAGGTATAATATCACGAGAGAAAGGTCGATTGTTGCTGTAGCAGTTTGTGCATGAATTTTCCTGCATGATAAGATCACGAGTGCTCGCAGGGCACGAGTGAGCTTGAGTGTGCGAACTACTACAACAATCGCTCAATCTCGAGTGGTATTTGATATGAGAAGTTTGGATTGGCCAAAAATATTTGGCGCCTTCTTTTGAAAAATCCTGGATATTGTGCGCCTGCCATGTTAGTGAAAATTTGGACAGTACATGTAAAAGACTTATAGTCTGTCTGTCAGTTATTGGGTCTGTGTTCGAACAAGATACTGGGATTCTTTAGTCGGGTGGCTCTGAACCGATCAGTTTGGATGGCATCTGACTTTATGAACGAAGGTGGAGGCGTACGGGAGCGCACGGACCATGCTCGTTGTAGCTTCTAGACTGTTCTGACGGTTGCATGAGGTGTACGGTCACCTGAAACACCCTTTTTAGGTTGAAGTGTAAATAAGTAGTCTGTCTGCATAACTCTATAGTCCATAACGGATTGGCTGGGACTTTTGGAGACGCTATTTTGTTCGATTTTGTTTGTTCCCATTATTAGATGGGATTCGTCATGAACTATTTTGTGCCGCAAATTTGCTGCGTGTGTAAAAAGGTCTCGGCCAATCCGATATGGACTATAGAATTTGGCGGACAGACTTTATTAGCTATCGATGACTTCAATAACACGTTAAAAAAGCCTCTCTTAAAGGTTTAGAGAAATAACCTTAAACCAGAACATGTGTGAATTTTAAACTAATAAACTAATGTACAAACACCTCCCTCACATATTTTTCACTACAAAACCTACTCATATTATAAGTTATAAATAAAATTCCATATATCTTCAAAACCTCTTTTCCGCAATCTCTGCCATCTCTTCTCTCTCAACAAAGGAGCCACATCAGCGATATCTAATCTGAAAATCATGCGTTCCACAGAACTCTCACATATATGTGAGAGTTCACAGCTAAACCACCTAAAATCCTTTCAAGCCAAAACTTCAAGCTTCTGTTGCTTTCCCATCCAACAAACACCAGGTTTACTTTGAAGTCATCCTGTCTATTATCTTTATAACAGATAACATGAGATAAAAAAAATTTAATTCTTCCAGACTAAACAATGTCAGTCAATGAACAGCAAACATTTTTTGAGACACTTAATATCTGCATTTTGGCAACATCATACTTCATTTGGCATAATGCCATCTACACATACCAGGTGGCATACATGTTACTGCTTAGATGTCTCAATTGAGCATGCTTAGTTGTGTTATCATTGTCACCATCTGGTGAAGATTATTGGAGAAATTGTACAGCGTTTCTGTAAATCGATTCAGGAAGTGTGTACATTTCAAGTCCCAACTTCCCCTTTTGCGTAAACTTTGAATTCTGACTCTAATATACTAAACTCTATCCAACAATTCGTGCACGAAACTGAGAAGTGGATTATTTTGCATTGTACCGAAAGTATACATTGTGGTATCTTATTTTAATCCTCTAGTTGAGTTGAGTCGAAAAATCATTGTTTCTTAGCCAAAAAATGTGCGCAACAATAGAAAAACCCAAATGTAAATAATTTTTTTAATATTTTTTAATATTTTACAAGCGTTTTCGTTCGTTAACAATGGCACGCACATTTTTGGACTACAAAACAATGACTTTTCTACTCAGCTCAATTAGAGGATTAAAATAAGATACCACAATATATACTTTCAGTACAATGCATAGACCATTAACCAATTGTTACAAAAATAAATAACTAAATATTATTTGATTTATTTCATCTATTTTGAATGAAAAGTTTATAATTAATTTATAATTTATAATTTATAATAATTAATTTCTGGTTCGTTGAACTAATATTGTATTCTTTAAATTTTTTTAACTACAGGAAATGTAATGGCTTTATACGATACTAATTTAAAATTGCTGGAGGATGTGTATCTTTTGTAAACAAGGTTTGTTTGGAGAGGTTGTGTACAGTTTAAAGAGTTTTCAGGCGAAGAAGAAAATTAAATTCCTATTTCCGATCGAAGAAGACACAATTATGCATCAGGTGGATAAAATAATGGATTGATAATTGATTATTTATCTAATTTACTCATTGCCATCTGTTTTACATGCATTGTTATGTTTTCGTGCAGAAATTTGCAATTGTTGATCAGCTGTTAAAATATTGAATTATTAATTGATTATTCATTGTCGTCTGTTGCATATACATTGTTAAGTTTGTGGTTTTTGTTGCTATTGTTGTACATAGAAAATTTTGTTGATTTTTCAATCGGAGGAGAAGATTGTATCTAATGGAGTGTTAACTGTAAAGGGGTCATAAACAGCATGCTTTGCTTTTAAATTTAGGAGCTTAGAAATTGTATTAAATGTGCATCACCATTACTTCACGTGTCAAATTCGCTTATAACGGCAAGTTTCATCATATCTGACGTACGTATGTGAAACAGAAAAACTTCATTTTTCAAGTAATGCTTTTGTTTACTGGTTCATTGGAACAAGAGTGTTTAAAAAAGCTTCAAATAAATTTTTCAGAGATTTTTTGAAAAATATTTTCGGGTTTAAACTTAATATTGAAGTTTTGGAAACGTATAAAGATGACAATAATGAAATAAAAACTCTTTTTACTCTTTTGGCTGAGTGCATTGTATTAAAAGTGTATATTATGGTATCTCGTTTTAATTCTCTTGTTGTGCTGAGTTGAAAAATCATTGTTTTGTAGTTAAAAAATGTGCATGCCATTGTTAACAAACGAAAACGCTTGTAAAATATTTTAAAAAATTATTTACATTTTGGTTTTTGTATTGTTGCGCACATTTTTTGGCTGCGAAACAATGATTTTTCCACTCAGCTCGACTAGAGGATTAAAATAAGATACCACAATATATACTTTTAGTACAATGCAAAAAAAAAGTTCACTTTTCAGTTTTGTGAGATATCCATCTTCTTTAACACAATTCTTTAAACCAAATTCTTGGAGAGGAACTTTGATACTTTACTCCAAATAAACGTTTTTCTAAAGAAAACACTCTAATATAAAACACTCTATATCCCTCAGAAGCCTATCCTATGGGTCAATTGACACGGACAATAGTTCTGAATACAAATTTTTTTCAAAAAATTTTTCAAAAAATCTGAAATTATCTGGAGCTGTTCAAAAAGTGGTTTTACGTACACTCAATTTATTTGGTAATTTTCAGACTTATAAAAAAAAGTTATTGTAAAGAGAAAATATGAGCCCCTTAAAATCTCAGCTTAAAACGTTTGCTGTTTTCACTGCATTTTTTCTCTTTAGTGAGAGCGCTTTTAAAATACAACGCCACCTATATGCAAAGTAGAGAATAAACAAAGCACATGTCGGCACATGTTCAGTTCACATTTCATATCAATTGCAATTAATTGCACTAATTGGAATTAAAATTAAGTTAATATACACAATTATTATAAATAAATGATTAAACACCTTGCATGCTGTTCAAATGATCACATTTTGACCGAGTGTCTTGATTTTTACAATCGGTGACACCTAGCGTCAGTTGGTAAAACCATGGTAACCATGGTAACAGCACTAAAGCGCTTCAACTCGGGGTATATAAAACATGTCAATTGACACCACTAAGAGGTCTTTGCGTTGACCCAAAATGTTAGGCGTCTGAGGGATATATAAAAAAAACTGTGCACTTTGAAATCACTCCATAGCCTAAATCAAAGACTAGAAAACTTTTAAAAGTTCCATAATTGATGAATTGATTATATAATCAAAACAACTCGATCAAAACAGCATCAGAGTAAAAAGATTGACATTATGCGGATCTTTGGGGATTTGTAGACAGACACATTGTTGATAGAGATAGATGTTGATCTCTTCTCTTGCGCGAGACGAGAGAGTTAACAGGATGTTGGCACGTGCTTATCAGCCAGTAGATGAGGTGTCGTTGAGTTGAGGACATCGCAGCAGCGATGCTGACTCGATCAACAAGTAGATAAGCAACCACAAACTGGTATTGGTTGCTTCGTTAATAGTGCACTTTGGGCTGTGAGCTTGAATTTGAATACAAAGTGCATGTGTTGCTTCACTGCTTCACACGTTATATATTAATTACATCTAATGAATTGAGATTTATATTTTTTTAATTAATTCAGGATGAATTAATTAACTTCCAATTGCAAATAATTATTTTTCTTAACAATTAATACACCGAAACAAAAATAATTTTGGCAACTCTATTTAACAATTCGTGCATAAAACTCCCATTGGTTAATGACCAATTGTTAATGACCATTGTACTGAAAGTATATATTGTGGTATCTTATTTTAATCCTCTAGTTGAGTTGAATCGAAAAATCATTGTTTTGTAGTCCAAAAATGTGCGTCCCATTGTTAACAAATAAAAATGCTTGTAAAATATTTTTCAAAATTATAATTATTTATATTTGGGTTTTTGTATTGTTGCGCACATTTTTTGGCTACGAAACAATGATTTTTCGACTCGGCTCGACTAGAGGATCAAATTAAGATACGACAATATATACTTTCGGTACAATGCAAAAAAGTTCACTTTTCAGTTTCGTGCACGAATTGTTGAAAAAAGTTGTAAAAAGTCTTGTTTTTTTCTTTTTTTTTTTTAGCCACTTGTGTATTATATAATGTTATTAGAAAAATATGGGAAAAAAATTCAATTCTTGAAATACTTCATATTAGACTTTTTATATCTGCATATTTTACTGTATGCAAATTAGACAGCAGAATTTTACAGCACGTAATTACATTAGACTAATTTGTTGTAAATGTCATGCATTAAGAAGCATTTCTCTCTTAGCTGTTTATTAACCATAAAACCACTTAAAGCATACAGTACATAGCGAGCGAATGTAAATATTCCATTTCTGAAATTCTAATGTAATTTTCTTTACATTGAAATAATTTCAGAATAAATAAAAGATAGAATTATGTCATTTTTCCATTATTCAAAACATTACCCTTGAGGATTTGTGCCAACATAAGGAAACTTTCCTTTGTTTAATGCCCCACTCGAGTCTATAAAATAAAAATTCCTATTGACCGAAATACATGAAACATTTTCGCTGTGCAGGAAAGAAAAATTGGGGACAAAACAAAAACATGAGTTTTTTCATTATTTTTTTTTTTTTATTCTAGATGATGAATAAAGATGAATGGAAGAATGTTATCAATGTGTGTGACATTTTGCAAGAACAAGTGTTGAGGATGATAAAAGTATTAATTTATATTTAACCATCATTTTGTGACCGATCAAACTTGGCCATTAAACTTTCATGAGTGCTGCAGTAGTCTATGGGGAAAATGGCTGGTTATTATGCTAAAGAAATAATTTGCAAAGCTAAAAGGAGAAGACTATAAAAATTTGCTAGCTTTTAAAAATTTTTCCCTGAGTGTATGAATAGTTTATGATTTTTATAAATGCAAATCTGGAAAAGGAAATCTGAAAACTTAATTGCTCAATTTATTTATTTATTATTTTTTTTTTTTTAGTTTTTTTTAGTTTAAGAAAAAAAAAAAAATTAAAATGTGAGATAAGCAAATAATAAATTTATCAAACATCAAATTTTTGTTTATTTGAAAATTTAAATTTTGTGGTTTTTAATGAACAATTTTCTTTTTGTTGATTTTTGCATAATTAAAAACAAACAAGAGTGAGCGGCGAGTTTGAAATTGAAGAGAAATGTAAATAAAAGCAAGATTTGTATTGAAACAAAATTAATTAGGGCTATTTTTGTTTCAATTTGACCTCTAGAGGTCATTTCCTAAGCTAAATAACACAATCTTGTTTTATAATTTAATCTTTTTTGTGCTTTTTGCTTTTTGATAAGTAAAGCAATAAGTAATTGAATAATATGTCAAATTATATGTACATATATGCACAGTACATGCGACGGGGTGGAATTGTCCTCGTCATATGTGAATATGGCGGTCAATTTCTACACGACTTTAACACGATATAACCGTACGATACATTAAATACCGGATAAAGTGTGCAAATGGACTTAAAATTTATCAATTTCATTTAGAGAAATTAACTTATACCCTATTTATCATTTTGTGCGCGAAACTCCTATTGGTTAATGACCTATATTGTGGTACCTTATTTTAATCCTCTAGTTGAGCCGAGTCGAAAAATCATTGCTTTGTAGTTCAAAAATGTTAAGTTACTATAAAATAGTAGTATACATTAAAGTATACTAAAAGTGTTGTAATGTAGTATAAAATATATAAAAAAGCACTGAAATTTCTTAATAAAGTCGATCGAGTGCCACCTCGATCTATCTCGAATCCAAAATGGCTGCCAAGAATGCTGACAAAAACAAGATTTCAGCAGAGAGACTTGTGAGACTTGTGTTACTTATACTAGATTATAACTACAAGTTAAACACTTGTGTTTATGGTCTATTAATTAGTTATCTCTTAATTTGATTAATTCTTCCAATAATAAATATAAATCTTTATTCACATTATTTATTATTCTATTTGAGTTTATCTGCATGGTCGCGTAGGTGTGCCATAGCGGTAGATTCTGTAACCTTTTTACAGGTTTTAGCCTGTCACATACAGGCACTGTTTCTTTATTGGGTCTCTATAGTCTGACGAATTAATCTCAATATTGGACGTGTAAGGAGTTTATTGTGAGACATGATTCAATAGAATATGGTATTAGAAAATCAAAATTAGATCAAATTTTGCTTTTGGTTTTAAAATATTAACATTTTATGACAAATTTATAATTTATCATCTTTTGAGTGGCAGAAATACTTAAATAAACATTTGCAACTTCTTCTTTTACAGTGTAACATTTTATAACGTGGTTTTGCTTCTCTTTTGACATCATATTAATCATGGATTAGTTTCACATTTAGGACTGTCTCAGCTATTTCCCCTTCAAATAACTCAAATTTGTGCAGCAGTGACAGTAATCAAGATTAGAATGCATTATGAGAAAGATGTAACAAAACAAGAATAAAAAAATGGCAGTGTAGCACTCATAGTGGCATAGTCAATAAAATGCAATAATGTTGCCACAACACAATAAAAAAGACTAGAACCAAGGGGAATGCATCCATGGATGGGCAAAAACTGGATTTCATATAGTCAAATATTGTACAGAATGTAAAAAATGTTTTGCTACTTTGATTATGTAACACTGCGAAGCCATTAGAACTTTTCAATGTGACTCCAATAAAGTATTTGGTAAACTTAGACAATAAAAAGACTATAAAAGTATAAATAAACAAGCCATGACCAGTGCAAACTCAGTCAGATAAGCAATTTTTATCAAATCTGTTATGGAAAAACTAATTTAAAATTTAAAAAATTGTTGAAAAACATAAAAAGTTCTTGAAAACTGGGAAGAAATTTCAGACAAAATGTTTTGTAAGTACGAAACGATATATATATATATTCAGTGTTGCACGCGTTACACATAAACAGTAACTAGTTACCGTTATAGTTACTGTTTTAAAAAAATAACTAGTTACTACAGTTACCGTTATCTGGTGTAACTGCAGAAAAGTAACTAGTTATAGTTACGTTTTTTAAGTTAACGTTACAGTTACTTTTGCGTTACTGTCAAAAAAATTTAATGAAAAAGTGAAAAAAAAGATGAAAAATAAATATAAAAATTTTTTAAAAATAGCAAAAACATTATTAATAAATTAATAATAAAGTTAAAATTAATGAAAAATAACTCATATTTGAATGGGAAAAATAGAAAATGTAGTCATCTATTCAAATAATAACCAGAAACAGAATGAATTTATTATATGTATGATTGTATGATATGATGAATTGTTGAATTGTTGACTTATTGTCACTATATGACACTGCACAGTGCATACGTAGTAACGCACAATGTAACGCAAAGTGTGACGTTACTGCGTTACCATGGAAATTTAAAAAAAAACGTTATCGCTACGTTATGACAATGCCGTTTGTAGCGCGTTACGTTAACGTTACGTAACGTTAACGGTATTAACGTTAACGTAACGTTAAAAACGTAACGTTGTTCAACACTGTATATATTGGTCGATAAGAAATGACAGGTTAAGTGAAAATTGAACCAATCATGTTAGTTTAGTTAGTAAAAGACTTGAAATGTCCAATAAATCAAGTAAATTATAAATGTTTATGTATATACTTGACCCTTGAGAGTAACAATTCTTTTCAACACAAACAGCAAATGCTGGAACAATAAGATAAAGTAAATTCCCACAGAAGAGAGTTGTACACTAGCGCCCACGAAACAAGAACATGTCTAAACAACATTCAGAAAATATTTTATTTTTTATAAACATCTGAAATGTTGATTCAATATAAGAATGTCTTTTTTTATCAACATTTTTTCAACATTCAAACGTAACATTAAACACTGATTTTACAGTAAACGAATGTTGCATATCAACAACCGATATTTCCACTGGTTTGATTGTTATATCAAAAATGTTGATACAACATCCAATGTTCATTAGATGTTGTATCAATATTTTGATACAACAATCAAACAAACAAACAAACAAACAAATAATCTGTTGTTGATATGCAATATTTGTTTAATGTTTAATCAACATCTTGTTACGTTTGAATGATGAAAAAATATTGATAAAAAAAGACATTCTTATATTGAATCAACATTTCTAATGTTTTTTCTGAATGTTGTTTAGACATTTTCTTGTTTCGTGGGTGGTTCAACAATCATTCGAAAAACCCGAGCGCAAAGCCGCTAAGCGGAGTTGCCGACCCCACGTCACAAGAGGAAGATTTTTCCAGAATAAAGTATTGTGCATTCTTGATAGAAACATCTTCTAAATAATAAATGCAATGCAAGATAGAAACAATGTCTGGTTTTTGGTACATACATAAGTCATCCAGCAAAAACTCTCAACGGCAACATTAAAATTAAAAGCCGCGATAACACCGCTTTAATAAGTTATAATAGAGTAACATTCTCAAATTGACAGCAGTATTTGTTCCCTGTCAAACTAACTTGACAACAAACCCATAAATGTTTCACTGGTGATAAATGAACATTGTACGTTCAATGCTGCACACACAACTTGAACCATTCTCTTGTGTGTGCCTCTTCGCTCCTCTTTTACACTATTCTGAAACTGACACAAAAGAACCATAGAAACTTCACTCTTCCACCATGATTTATTCCTTTTGCTGCCTACGTGGATGACCAAACAACAATTTTGCAGATAGACACTAAAATTCTATGTCATACACACGCGAGCACGCAGGCATTCGACTTGGTGCATACAAAACTCACTGCTGGCTTGGTTCAATGCCACCATTTATAGTCTGAATACCTATCATAAATTGTATAAAGCAACGAACCTTCGAGTAAACAACTGATCTGAAATTGATAAGGTTGCTTGCTGCCTTGTTTATATAGCCGCCAATTGAATTTCTAACTTATTTTCTATTGAATGTTTATTGCAAATTTATTGTAGAGTTTGTGAGTTGTGAGGTAAATATGTTTATCGATTTTGCTTTATGCTTTTGTTGAATTTTTGATGATGAATTGAAATGTAGAGTTGGCTTCACTCTTGACGTTATTGAAAATTGGTATGTTTATGAATACCGAGTCAAGTGCAGGCCACAATTTAACTGCTTGACAAACAATAAAGTTTTTCTTGAGAGTTTGGTGGTTATTTTTTTTTTTTTTTTTTT
>JH431740.1:0-47413 GCA_000239455.1 Strigamia maritima | reverse complement strand
AAAATATCCATTTTTTTAATAGAAAAACACAGAAAAATATCAACAAAAATAACGACAACACATTCATTCCTCACCTTCAGCCTAACTTAATCTCATTTTGCAACCCATGTTATCCTACTTACAATAGTTCAAACTAAAAATAGCGAATAGGAAAGTTCTAAATTAAAAAGTTGCAGAATTTATAAATTATATTAAACAGTAGATAGAAAGAAAAATGCAATAAAAGTTCTGTTTTGATGGGCAGAACTTATATAGTTGTTTCTTTCTAACAATGCTGTTGTGGAAATCAATAATTGATGTTTGTTTAATGTTGTACAGGATACTTCAGAGTGCATGTTTCACATTCCATTTTATTTATTCATCTCATACTTTTTTTCCATGGAAAAACAAATGATTTTTATGTTTAAAGAAAATGAAAGATGAAATTGAAAAGAAAAACATGATGGATATAGTGTAGAATAGGTTCGTGCTCATAGCGAGTGGTGCCAAGATTTCTCTGGCAATACAACTTAATCTTCGCACTGGCCAAAATAATTTCGGATTTTAAACCAGCTATCTCACGATGCCAACATTGAAAAAATTCCCAGCTGGTCAACCTTTGACAATGAATTCCCACTGGAAATCATTCTTGACTTATTCCTAAATAAAAGATCAACATTAAAGTCGAGCACGAGTAAAATATAAAAATAGTCTTCGATTCTGTTATATAAGTTTGACTAAATTGTTTGTGTAATAATGAACTTGTATCTAACTTATTAGCAAACAAATGTAAATGAATATATGTACTCCTTTTATTCCAATGTTGGGTAAAAATTTCTTCTAAGAAGTGTATATCGTATCGAAAGGATATATTATCGTAGCTCATTTTAATCATCTTGTTGAGCTAAGTTGAAAAATAATTGTTTCGTAGCCCAAAAAGGTGCGCAACAATATAAAAACGCGAATGAAAATAAAAATGTATATTGTTTTACAAGAGTTTTCGTTTCTTAATAATGGTATGCACGTTTTTAGGTTATGAAACAATGTTTTTTTCGATTCAGCTAAACTCTATTTAACAATTCGTGCACGAAACTCCCATTGGTTAATGACTTATGCATTGTACTGAAAGTATATAATGTGATATCTTATTTTAATCCTCTAGTCGAACTGAGTCGAAAAATCATTGTTTTGTAGTCTAAAAATGTGCGTGCCATTGTTAAGAAACGAAAACGCTCGTAAAATATTTTAAAAAATTCTTTACATTTGGGTTTTTGTATTGTTGCGCACATTTTTTGGCTACGAAACAATGATTTTTCGACTCAGCTCGACTAGAGGATTAAAATAAGATATCACAATATATACTTTCAGTACAATGCAAAAAAAATTAGTGATTTTGTATTGTCATTTCATTGTTCCGTTTACTGTGATGACTAAATTTTGTTTTGTTCATTTTTGCAGGGTTTTCAAGTTTGGAGATCAAAGATCTTCGAATACCAGCCGTGATACAAAGTGGAACTCTTGGACCGGTTATTCTGGACTGTGATTATGTTTACGAAGAAAAAGAGAAAACCAGTATTGTGGTTAAATGGTACCACGAAACTGGACCCAACGATAACAGGACCACTCAGCAAGTGTACCAGTGGATCACCACGCTCAAACCTCAAGCCCTAGGTGTGCTCAAAGGTCGATTAGATATGTTTTATGAAGCATCTAGCGATCCGCACAAGAAACATCGAGCGCTGAGTATACTTCAACCAACTATCAATTTGACGGGTGTCTACAAATGTCATGTCTCATCTAATTACAATGATGCTGTCAAATGGCAGAAGATGGTCATTTATTGTAAGTATATCTTACAGCATCAATTTTGAATGGTTTGCGATGTATTTCTTGCTGCTTTCAAGTATGGGGGAATTGAAAATGAAATTCTGTAGCGATAAATCAATGCATAACTGCAAAAAGATTGATATGTTTTAGATATCTTGTTTAAAGCCGAGCTAAAGGAAGCTTAAAATGACAAACGGTAAAAGTTAGCAACATTGAGAAACATCTTTATCCGCGCCATTACTTTGAATGATTGGGATATTGATTTGTTTGTAAAATAGTAATGGAAAAAATTGAACAGCTAATTTTTATTTTATTTAACTGATTCATGTAAAGCGCTTTCAGCACCATCTGTAGTGCGATTAAAAGACGATAACAATTTGCCAGGAAAAATATGATAATTACCAGGAAAAATTAGTGTGCGCACATGTGTATATGCCTAGTATTTCTTTTTGCTACGTGACATCACCTAATACAGGAAGTGACAACACCGTAGTGCCGTATTCCTCAGTATTGTGGAATACATTTTGGCACCTGTAGCGCTACTGTAGTGCTACAAAAATGGATTTTGACATCCATGTGCTTTGTGCAATTAAACACGTTGAATAAATTATTTATTTTTTGTAAATAACATTTAGTTTTCTTTTTTTATTATAATTACAATTATTTCATTAAGAAATTTAAAAATTGGAAGTGGATGAGGACGATTAACATTAGGTGTCGGACAGATTATTATTAATTTGTATGACTCTTTGTTTAAAAAAATACTGCAGTTTTTAAAAAAAAAAATATTTTTTAAAAATCACATTTCCCCACTAATGATTGTGAACAAATCAGCAGGAATTTTTGATTTCTGGTCACTATAAATAGGGTAATCGCCATGTTTTAGGTTTAGTTACCTTGGTAATCGCTATGTTATTTTGGTGATCGCCATTTTAGTATGACGCTGATCACGTGGCTTAAGCGTAGCGCTACGGTGCGCTACAGAGCGCTACGTCTCGAAAAGAAGTAGCGAGCGCACGCCGAGCGCTTGCAGAGCGCTCTAAAAAGAAATGCGGCAGATTGCCGCTAAACAAAAAAGCGTTCTATACAGAAATACAATTTTGCCACCGCAGCGCTACGTGTAGCAAAAAGAAATACTACTATGGTGTATAAGTTTTTTTTTACAAGTGGCGTTACTGGTGGCAAAATAGAGAAACTCAAAAAAGCGCCATTGAGAACTGGAACCCTGTTCTTCACTATAGTGCTATTGGCCGTCGCGAACGAGTCATTGTATCGCATGGTGCTTTATTGAGTCTGTTAAAAATCTAGCATCGGTGTTGATGTGCAACATTCGTTTAATGTTACAGACATGTTCTTGTTTTGTGGGTATACATAATCGAAAATTATGTACACTACACGGAGCAGCGCTGCATTTTAACGGAAGCTCTTAGCATTACACTAGTTAGGTAAATTGGCGTCAGTTGGCAGTAGAGATATGTATATCGGTCTATGGTCCTACAGTACTTTAAGTTAAGACAATTTTTATTTTTTTTAAAAAAAAAAGTTTTTAGTTGACTTTAAAAAGAAAAAATCCACATTGGCAGTTGACAAAAATATTTAAATGAAAAAATTGCTTAGCAACTATTTCTAATTGCACAATTAGTCCTAACTTAATTTGTGCTGATCAATGTCAGTTAAACATTTTTCTGTTGTTAATTAGGAGTAATTTGCTTTTTCTAATGTAAGGTTTAGACTGAAAGAAGCAGAAGAGAAATCGAGAATTCACTGCACTATTCAACAGTAATTGAGCACTAATTGTTAGAAAAAAACATTTTATCTCCAGCGTTTAGTACCAAGTTGATGGTCATTTAATGGCCCAAATTTGTTCACCGAAATGAAGGAAACTGTTATTTTCTTTTATTTCTTTTTCTTTTTCACATTTTAGCCTGAATAAAAAGACTCTTAATGGATATTTTTATCTAGAATTAGAGCAAAAACAGTTGTTGTTGGCACTTTTCTAACAATGCTCTGCAAATGTAACGATCATCAGTGATGACCCAAGAGGTTGAATAATGCAGCTTTTTGGTTCTGTTTTAAAGGTCAAGTGCAATCTAAAATTTAATTTTAGTGTGTGAAAGAGTGTTAACAATAACATATATTTCATTTTTTTAAATATTTTATTGTTACATATTTATTATTTTATAAACAAAACAATGTCTAGTTGGCTAGCCTTGTCTGTCATGCAATGCATCATGGTCGAGCAAGGATTAAATGACGTCACCAGTTCTGATTGTTAACAAAATAACCATCTGCGCATGCGCATATTCATGCGCTTGCTCAGAGAGTTGAAATTCGACCAAACCTGAGAACTAGTTCCAGATCATTTGAATTTTAGGATTGGGAACGTCATTCGACCTTTGCATTGACAAACAATGCTCTGCAAATGTAACGATCATCAGTGATGACCCAAGAGGTTGAATAATGCAGCTTTTTGGTTCTGTTTTAAAAACCGGTTTACACAGTATATAATGTAACACTAAATGATTGGCAAGTTTGGACTCATGATTTCTGCTCTATATCAAAATGTGAAGAATGGAGCAAAGTCTCATTTCCTCGCTGACAGAACATTGCTACGTGCATTGACTCTGCCATTCCCCTGTCCATACTTTACATCTCAGTGGAATTGGGATGAAAAATGCTGTTCAATCAGCTTTTTCTTCAATAGTATAATAGAATAACGGCTTCTAATGGAACTTTAGAAGCGTGTATGCAATACATTAGAAAACTGCTAACGTTTATTCAGTCATTCATCAAAAACTACATTTCAAATGGAAAGGAAAGAAAAGAAATCAATGAGAAACAGCTCTTATAGTTGGAAATTGGAATTTCTTCTGGTAATTGAGTTCTATTCTCAAACTTACTGTAATAATTGTGTTATTCATTAATAATTTGAGGATCGATTCCGTGAGCTGGAAGTCTTAGAAATAGACATTTAGACTTGAACAAAATTTTAAAGCAATTATTTTACAGGTAATTTTCATAAAAATATTGCAACAAGAGTTAATTACCGTAAAAATATTGCAACAAGAGGTTATTGCTATAAAAAAATTGCAACAAGAGGTAATTATCATAAAAATATTGCAACAAAAGGTAATTACCATAAAAATATTTCAACAAGAGATAATTACTATAAAAATATTGCAACAAGAGGTTATTGCTATAAAAATATTGCAACAAGAGGTAATTATCATAAAAATATTGCAACAAGAGATAATTACTATAAAAATATTGCAACAAGAGGTTATTGCTATAAAAATATTGCAACAAGAGGTTATTGCTATAAAAATATTGCAACAAGAGGTAATTATCATAAAAATATTGCAACAAAAGGTAATTACCATAAAAATATTTCAACAAGAGATATTACTATAAAAATATTGCAGGTTATAATCATATTTTTATGGTAATTACCTCTTGTTGCAATATTTTTATGTTACAATATGTGAAGAAGTATTATAAGTATGTCCACAAGGATTTTGAGTTTTCTTTGTGGTGGTTTTGCTAATATTCACAGTCACACTACTGTTTACAATGATTTGTTTGTTGTTTGTATATTTCTATATCAAAGAATGACTAAACAATAAACAAGTGGCTGTGTGTTTCCACCTAATCTTGGTTACACTGATTGGTCATTTGGGATTAAGTGTCCACTGAAATTTGGAATTTGGCTGCTTACTCATCGCTTTATCCTCGCATCATAATCTGGGTAATTGTTCCTCCAACTTGGTTCATGTTCCCTAGGGATCAAGTGGATCAAATCTTTTCTATACAATGACCAGCATTTTCTGGACAAATACCAATCGTTTTGACTCATTTATATTGCATCCCACTTCTTAATAAATATTTCCCAGCAGCCAATTCTTTCCAGGTATTTACTAAAAAGAAAATTAGACATTGGACATTAGAAAATAAATTATTAAGATGGAATTCAATTAGTCAGATAAAAGTAAATGTCTAGGGGAGAAAAGGGTAATGAAAATGAAGGTAAATATAGAGGAGAAGAGATGTGGAATGGAGAAAGGTTTTTAGTGAATCTTACACTGGCACTTAATGCAATAAGGAAGCTCACAAATCACCCGGTAATGATTTCCCTTTTGAAAATGTCACAAAAAATCCTATTTGCTTCCTTGCTTCGGCTTCAACTCTCGAAATTCTACATTGAATAATGCATAAACATTTATTTTTTTGATAAATATTTTTTTTTCTAGTTTCAAACCAATTTGACGTTTATAAATGAAAAAGAAAAAGAAAGTGACCATTTGGGCTCCGGTGGTTAAAAATTAGGATTTTAGGGTTTGCGAAGTATACGGTATATAAGTATTGCACGAAATTCGATTATGACAAAGTTTTGTTGTTTTTTTACATATACAAGGAAAGTGAAATTTAATTTGGTTTTTTTTTTTTACTTTATGATTAAAGTTTTACAACAAACAGTATACATACACGTTTGGAATAAAAAATTGATTACGAAGAACTCTGCGCATCTGAGGAAGCTTAAAGCCGAACAACACATTACACATTTATTTTCTCTTTAAAAGGTTATTTACTTTGCAGAAAGCACTTCTGGGTAACCTTATTTCTAGACATTGTATTGTGTCAAATTTTGTTTTCTGATTAAGTCTTTTGCCGCCCGTCTCTGATTAGCGCCCGGTGCGTCAGAGATCATGCTTTCTTATATTTTTATTACATATTCTTATATTAACTTCACTTGTCTATGTATCTGTGCAATGTACGTATCCCAGCAATCTGATTGGCTGATGAATGTGTGTGTGTGCGTGTGAATGCAAAATTATAGAAATTGCAAATGGCGCCCAAATTGTGTTTTTGCCAAAATTCCACTTCAAAAAATAAAGTTGCACTATATGGCATGTTATTTATATAGAAAGAAAGCCCATTTCCAGCTGATTAAAACCGCTATGTTTTTTTTTAAAGAAATTGTCGAAAAGTAGTTTAAATTGCGATCAAATGTTTCGGCCGGTATGGTGAAATACGCGCGGTTTGTACGGACGCCCCAGAGGTATGTGGCATTTTTTAATCAAAGTCTTTCATTGCCACATACCTTTTTTTCCCAAAATATTTTTTAAAAAATTTGAAAAAAAATTATTTTATACTTTTCAGAGCATTTGTGTTAATAGAAGGTATGTTTTTTAAAAACTAATACTTTTTATTTAATTATAACACTAATTTAAATTTAAAAGTTAAAATGAATAGGCGCCGGTCTCTAAGTTCCACCCAATCTTCATGTAGAATTTATTTAGTAACTAAACTCTCTTTTAACAATTCATGCACGAAACTTTCATTGGTTAATGACCTATGCATTGTACCGAAAGTATATATTGTGATATCTTATTTTAATCCTCTTGTTGAGCCGAGTCGAAAAGTCATTAGGTGCGTTCAATTTGATTTAGAGAAATTAACTTAGTTGACTTAACTGCTAATTTGACTTAAACTCATTACATGTGACGTTTTGGACATCATAGTTATGGCAAATGACTCGCTTAACCTTCCAAGAGCCAATGATTCTAATGAACATGGCAAACCAATAATGTATACATTTGTATAATTGCATAAAGCTGTTATATGGTAGCGCTTTAGCACTAGTTGTTGTGATTGGCACTAGATGTCGCTTATATTTAATAATTTCAAAAAATTTCACTCTGATCTCAATAAAATTTTTATTAATTTTATCAAAAATTACACAAAACTCGTCTAATTCATCTATATTTAATGCAATAAAACTATTTGCAAGATTTAAAACATGCTAAATAAGTTATCTACAAAACATCTCATTTTCCAGTAGAGTTTTGAACAAAAATTTATATATTCATAACTTTACTGGAATTTGTATCTAAACTGAAAATTCAAAATTACTGTTTTTACTTCTTGCCACAAATGGTGGTGGCGCTCTAAACCGAAGCGCTTTAACTAATTGCAGGGCAGCTGCCCAAAATTTAACATGGAAAGATTCAGGGGCTGAATTTTGCAAGCCTTGTATTTTGTAGAATTTTTAACTAAAATTTTTTAAATTTATACTATAAAATTCTTTATTATGAGCAGTACAAAGTAGCCAAGCATCAGAATTTTTAAAAAATTTTTAAGGAAAATTTCTTATAGCAGTGTGGTGATAGTATACATTTGTATACATCATTGGCTCTTGGAAGGTTAAGGTAATTAAGCTCACTTAAGTTGCGTTCAATATTCCCTGAATAAAATTCTTAAGTGTGTAGTTGACTTAAAGTGGCAGGATGTGATGTATTTGACGTCACATTCATCGAAAACCTCCTACTTTAGACATCTTTACTTAAGATACGAATTGGGTAACTTAAGTAAAGATGTCTAAAGTAGGAGGTTTTAGATGAATATGATGTCAAATACATCACATCCTGCCACTTTAAGTCAACTACACACTTAAGAATTTTATTCAGGCAATATTGAACGCAACTTACGTGAGATTAATTACCTTAAGCGAGTCATTTGCCATAACTATGACGTCCAAAACGTCACTTTTTAGTTTCGTGCACGAATTGTTGGATAGAGTTTATACGTATACAGAATGTTTACTTTGAAGTTAAATTGCAGTTCAGCTTGAAATAGCTGTGAACGATAAATCAAATGATGAGCTAGGTGACGCTTCGGTCATTAGTTTGGTGTTAGTGTAAGGTCTTAGCTCGTGATTACAATTTGTTGTTGTAACCATTGGTTCAAATTTAATGTGTTCTGGAGTAAGAAATTGATGATTTAATATAGTTGAAAAATATAATTAAGTTAAATCAACATTTAAAAAAAAAGTCCTCCAAGGTTGGATTAATGGTGTCATTGGCTGAGAAATGCATTGTTTCGAAAGTATATATTATGATATCTCATTTTAAATTTTGAACTGAGTCGAAAAAACAATAGGCGGGTTCGAAAATGATTTTGCACTGAACGACCAGTGCAACTGATAGTGTAAATGTCAAGTTGCACGACTGACTTTTCGAGTTAAAATGTTGCTTATGCATTTACACTGGAATTTACACTGGAATTTACACAAGAATTTACACATAATTCACACAAATATGGCTGCCGTAATATACAAACAAGCTGTACAGAGCAGTTGTTTTTCAGCAAGCACATCATTCTTGCCTGCTTTTCTTTTACAAAAAAAGTAACATTAGATAGTAACAATTAGAAACAAATAGTAACAATAGTAACAATTTTGAGAATCATGCACATTATTGTTACTACTTACATTCGAAGCGAGGATTCAAGATGGCGGCAAATACAATACTTTAAACGTCAAATTCCGTTGCACGTGCATTTGCACGACGAAAATAGGTCGTTTCCGTTTAAGACGGTTGAACGACGTTTACACGAATTAATTCGTGTAAACAACGTGCAAATTAAAATTTAAACGAGTGTAAACGTGGTTACACTCGTTTAAATGACTTTTCGAACCCGCCTAATGTTTCGTAATCCAAAAAATGTGCGAAACAATACAAAAATGCAAAAATTTATATTATTTTGGAAGCATTTACGTTTCGTTTTTGGATTACGAAACAATTACTAAGTTTACATGAACGCGCTTTTCTGGGAAATGACGTCATCATTTCTCAAGTGGAAAAGTAAAAAATGGAGTATTCTCTCTAGTTTCCACTTTTCCACTTGATAAATAATGACATCATTTTCCAGAAAAGCGTGTTCATGTAAACTTAGTAAATGATTTTTGAACTCAGCTTGACGAGGGGATTAAAATTTTTACCCAATGACATTTTAACCCAACTTTGGAGTAAAAGACTTCAGCGAAATACAACTACGCTAAACTCTATCCAGCACGAAACTGAAAAGTGAACTTTTTTGTTTAATGCTGAGTCGGAAAATCATTGTTTCACAGTCATGAAATGTGCGCAACAATACAAAAACCCAAATGTAAATAATTTTTTTTAAATATTTTACAAGCGTTTTCGTTTGTTAACAATGGCACGCACATTTTTGGACTACAAAACAATGATTTTTTGACTCAACTCAACTAGAGGATTAAAATAAGATACCACAATATATACTTTCAGTATAATGCTTTAACCAATGGGAGTTTTGTGCACAAATCGTTAAATAGAGTTGAAATAGTTTTTATTTCCCATAATAACTACAACAACCAAAACTAAACACACAAAACTTTTCCATTTTGAAATTTTTTTTTAACATCAAAGCAAGATGTAAAAAAAAAAAGAAAAATGAAAAGTGAGAAGAGATGGCTCTGGTGTCGGATTCCATGCCATTTTGCCATCACTTTTTTCTTCTTTTTTAGCCATTAAGAGATGAAAAAATCAATAAGCCTATCTCTTGGACTTTGAGGGGGAGGCAGACATAGACAAGAGATTTCTGGGGATGGCATCAGGGACCCCCAGGCCATCTCGTGCATCTTGAGGTGTGTGTACACACACACATATGACATGAAATGTGGGAGCAGGACAGGGTATGGGGTCGTTTATCTCTGGTGCATGTGCACTTTTCCTCTTTTTTTATTTTGGTGCATCACAAGGTGAGTCAGATGGGAGTTAATCAACGGTGGAAAAATCTCATTTGGAACATGAAGGTTTGCACGTTACTTTAGGGAATTAAATTAAGATGGAAAAGCGAGATGTAGTCAGTGTAATTACCATACAGTATCTATGCCTCGTTTTAAAATAAAATGACTAGAAAAATTGTAATGGTCAAAAAATATTTTTTTTTTTTTTTTTGTAAAAAGATGACCCATGTCAGGTTTAAAAGGAATATTAAATCTTTTTTTCTTTTTTTTTTAGCATAGAAATGGATGTTAAAAAAAAATTGGATGTGAAAAAATTAATTCAGAAGCATGAAAAACAAGTGGAAAGTGAAAAAGAATGTGAATTTGTGGAGAAAAGCATTTTATTTTTTTTTTTTTTTTTTGAGTTTTAGTAGAAATGAAAAATGAAAAAGGTTTTTATTTGTTTGGAGTTTTTTTTAAAATATTGTTTTAATCGATTTCAAAATCAATTTGGAGAACTTGAAGTCATTGCTACCATGAAAAGTAAATAAACAAGAACTTTTATTTTCTGGAGATTTGATTTCATATAAGTACCTATACAAGTTTTTCTTTGTTTTGTTTTGTTTGTTTTGTTTGTTTTTTTAGTAAATGAATGTATTGTTTTAATCAATTTTTAGTGTTGCCATTAAGTCTTACAGACTTATTATGATTGTTTTCATGTAATTTGTGCTAATTTCCATGTCTCAGACATGGTCATCAAGGGAAAAGTACTTCATTTATCACTTTCTTGGAAATTTTGGTTATCATTAGAACTTAATTTATTATCAAGGGATCTGTAATGTCTGCCCAGATGTACTTAAATTACTCACAGATTGACATTTTATTTTTTAGTTGAGACACTAGATTTTTAAGTAATGCAAGATAAACTACAAATATAGTGGCCCAGGCTACTATTATAAAAAAATAATAATTTTCCCATTAAATTACATTCAACTTGGCTGTGGTTTAGTAGGAATCTTTTGTAAAAACACCAGTAGAGGGCATTTAATTTTGTAGCTAACATGCTGGCATATGACCAAAAAGCTAGAGTATTCTTCAGGTTAGGATTTCTTACTACTTTGTTTACTTTTCTGCTTTGGTGCATATGTAAATGGTCAAGTGAGGAAGATAAAGTGGACATTTCTATTCAAAAGAAAGGCATATTTTCTGGTTTAACCCTCAAAGCCCTGAAATTTTGGAACAACATAGAGCCCGATTAATGGTCACAATTGTGACCATTTGGAGTCTTTACTTTGAAGCGCTTTAGCGCTGTTACCATAGTTTCTCCAACCAACACTAGGTGTCACCAATTGTAATAATCAAGACATGCGGTCAAGATGTTGTTTTAAACAGCGTGCAAGGTGTTTTTAATCATTTATTTATAATAACAATTGTTTATATCAACTTAATTTAAATTACAATTAGTTTCAAACTAACTCAGTTGACCATGTGTTTCAAAGATGAAGGGTTAATGCTGTGTATGGTTATTTAGTTTATATATAGGGGGCGCAATATTCTAAAAGCGCTCTCACTAGAGTAAAATTTGCAGTGAAACCAACCAAAAACTTAATCTGGGTATTTAAGAGGACCGTTTTTTCTTTTTACAATAACTTTTTCATTTTATGCCTGATTGCAATGAAATTAATTCAGAAAATGTAAATGCATATTCTTAACAGCTATTGCAAATTTCAGATTTTTTAAAAAAAATTTAAAAAAAATTTGTATTCACAACTGCAGCTGGTCACAATTGTGGTATAGGATGGGGCTTTGAGGGTTAAAGTAGAATACATACCAGGGTCTTTTTACTTGTTGTAGTATGGATTGATTTCCAGAACTTGAACTTTCTTAGGAGACAAATGTTGAACCAATGTATAAGTATTATATATTTCTATACAGTATATATACATAAAATCTTAAATTATTTTATTTTTTAAATAACTTTAATCTGCTATTGGTTTTCAACAAACAGGAGATTTTGTGGTGGGTTTCAATTTGCACTTCTTTGGTCTTTGCCGCCTTTCAACAAGGATTTACTCCAGAAACCACTCGCAAGTTTTAACCTTCCCTTGAGAAGAAGAACGGAGAAAACGAAGGGAAGAAGCTTTTCTTTATGAAATTAATTTTAACAAGCAACTTGGAAGTTCCCAAAAGGATTAAACTCTTCACAGCTAAATAAAAATAATAATTTTTTTTTTAATTTCTTTTAATTATAATTTCTTATTTTTTTTTTTTTTTTTTTTTTTTATTTAAAATAAAATTTAAATAAATGCAAGGAAATCAAATAAAAATTCTTTCATTATTATTTCAATTTCCTCTTAACATTAAAAAACAAAGTATATATGAAATGAAATACCAGTTTATTTTTTTTATAAGAGGAAAAATATATATTCAACCAAAATCAATGTGAAATCTGTCTGTTCATGCATGAGAGAATGCACACTTGTGTGTGTAAACCAATATGTGAATCAAAATCATGTTTGCTAGAATGCAGAACACAAAAAAAAACAAAAGCGATATTTCAACAAAATATAATTATTAAAGTACACACTTAAGGGGGTGATATAGAATAATAATAAAAAAAAATATGCAGTCAGAATATCCAACATAAACAATAGCCAGTTTTCGGTATGAGTTATGAGCTCATAATTATAATTTAATTTTTTATGTGAAAAAAAAGTGGTTTGCGACAAGCATTTAGTTGTTATAATTATAAACTGCAAGTTATAATTATGAAATCATGTGACTAGCAGATGACAGGAAATGGCAACAACTGCTTAGAAAATATATATTTTGTGGAATTGGTTGCCAACTTGCAAAAAATGCTGTTTATTTGAATATTTAGCATAAAATGTTGTTAAATAAATTATTATTTAGCTATTCTGGATGTGGATGATGTTGATGATTGAAGATTAAAAATTGAGGTGGAATTAGCAAAATTGGCACCATTTTTGCATTGTGGGCAGAGCTAGGTAAAAGGTTCAGTTCACTGGGTGCAGGGTTGGGCGCGCTACTGAAGAAAGTAGTGCCGCTAATGTTGCGCTACAAATTTATCAAATAGTGAACCGCCATTGCGCTACCACTACTTTGAAAAATTTGTAGCAACGCGGCGCTAGTTGCTGAAAAAGAAGCGAATGTGATGCACTACTTTTCCGCTATTGCAACGTCAGAGTAATGGAACATTCCATTTACTCTGGCGACGGTATATCGTACATAAATGCCATTTGAATGACGTTTGTGTGACGTTTTCCCTAGGTATGGAAATAGCGAAAAAGTAGTTCGACGTGCACTACTTTTTCGCTATTTAGGGCATAAATACAATTGGCGCTACTTTCTGACTTAGTGATAGAAAGTAGCAAAATATCAGTACCGCTACAGTAGCGGCAGCGCCGCCACAGTAGCGATAGCGCGACAGCGCTTTTTCGCCCAACCCTGACTGGGTGGCTGCACTATTTTATATAATAATAGCGCAAAAAATTATAGTTATGGGCTCAGAATTATAATTATGAGCTCATAACTCATAACTCATAATTATAACAATTAATGGCCCTTCCACAAAGTCTCTAATAATTTTATTATTAATTTATTAATTTTATAATTTTTTTTAAATTTTATTTTAATTTTTCCAAATTTGGTTTTGAGATCCGGTAAAAATCCGGCGTTCGGGATTTTCAGACGAAATAATCCAGTAATTAACCGGTATTCGGAATTTAAATAAATTCAAAATTCGGTGAAATTCGGTATCAGGAATCCGGTGATTTTTGAATCCGGTGCATCCCTACTATAGATAGTGATGCTACTGCTGGTGTTTATTGCTGGTGGAATGCAGAGACGTTAAACTTACTATGGTAATATTAGTATTGTTCCATTTTAATGTGATGTTTACTAAAAAGATAGCAAATAACATAAGTATATCATGTGAGTAACATGTTCCAGTTGTTTAATGGTTGTTTAGCACTTTCAGCTACTTCCCTATTGTGTAGCAAATAGGCTGTAGGAATTACTGTGTAAAGAGAATGGCAAAGAGCTTGTACAGAGTTGAAAAGTTGGATTTACTCTTCCTTTTGCTTTAAGTTTGTCTTGGTTGCTGAGTGGTCATCTGGTTTGCCTCTAGATCTTTGTTGTCACAAGTTCAAACTACCTGCAACAGAGAGTCTTAAAGGAAGACAGATCTTATTGCAAAGAAAAATATTTAAGAAAATGTAATTTTTTTTAAAAAAAAATTCGAGTTTTGCAGGAAACCTCTGAGCTTATTTTGGCTTGATGTATCTTTGTAGACAATATTGACATTCAGGCACTTAATTTTCAATTAAAGTAATCTCATTTTTTTTTTTTAATATAAAATGTTTGAAGTTTTTTTTCTTTTTTTCCTTCCATTATCTCATTACTAAAATTTTATCATGGTGAAATAAACTCTCTAACAATGCATTTCAGTTTATTTGCCTCTTAACCTGATATAAATAATGAATTTTTCTAAGTGCTCTGCATGAAAATGTAAAACTTTGTACTCTCACTTTAATCATCTAAAATAAAAAAAAAATACACTTTTCCACTTTTTTTTTAACCTAACATTTTTATTTTCAAAATTCAAAATTAGAATCCAAAATTAACCTTTCCTAAGGCCAAAAACATGATCTGTTCATAAATGCATCCTACTTAGATTATATAATTTTTTTTTTATTATTATTATTTTTTTTTCTCTTTCTAATTCAATGACAAACCAATTTGCCCTGACAGATAATGGAGCTCCCATTACATGTCCTTGTATTTTTTGATACTAATTTTAACCCAAATTCAATAATACTTAACACTAAATTTTTTACATCTACCCACAGCAAAAAAAAAATATATTTTCTTAAAAATGACAAAAAAATGACAATATTCTTTTTCATTTCAACTTTTTATGATCTCCACCAATAAATTTTAAATTATCTTGAAATTGATTGATGATGCTAATAATTTGTGGTATGGGTTTCAATAACAAGCAATTTTTTTTTTTTCGACTAAAATAATAACAAAATATCAAAATTATGGAAGGATGTGTGGCAAGCGAGGAGAATATGCGATGGAACATCAATCAGAAGGCAAAGCAGAACTGTTTTCAAGTCCAGATGGCAGTTTGTCACGACACCATCATCGAGGCAATGATTTTAAATGGCCGTAGAAAATGTATTGATAATACGGCTTCGCTTGCACACGACCAACACATAATTAATTTTCTTCACGAATGACGGTAGCTGAAATAATAAATAAATGCAGTCACTTGACGAAAACAAATTAATAAAACTGTCTAGAGAAAGCAGCATGCCCATTATGTTTGTAATAGGCTAATAAAATATATGTAATTGCTCCTCTAATAAAAGTTAGCCAGGTGACCTCTGAGATGGCTGTGCTGTACAGTTATTTTATCAAAAAGTGATATTTATTTTTTGAGCTAGAAATGCTATGTATTCGGCCGAATAGTCGAATAAATGTAACAAAATGTATACAAATCATGCATTTTTATTCATTATTAGACAGTTTTGACAGTTTGCGATTTCTCATACGAGATTTATTTCATTACGAGAATACCATGTACTCTCGTTTGAAAGGTCGCGATTGAAATTTTTCAAAAATCTCGTTTCAAATTGTCGTGTATACCGTATACGACTTGATTTGCGCATGCGCACTGCATAGAATCACAACAATTGTCGTGAAATTCTGTCGCCATTTTCCCTTCGCTTCGGCTGCAATTTTGGCAAAGTTGTGTCGATTACATTATCTCAGATTAGTTTTTTAATCAGTCAAACATCTTGCACAATCCACAAGCTCAATACTTAGGGTTAATTCGTGAAGCTGGCTAGTTGTGCTAAAAATTGCTGTTGCCGATTTAAGTGTCGTATTTAATACGTTTCGGGACAAATCGCAAACACCAATACAACATTTTATTAACGAGGTTTACAAAAAAATTTCGTTTTTTTAAATCTTGTTTTTGGTCTCCTACGAGAAATCGCAAACTGTCTATTTAAATTTGTGGTAACTGATTTTAGATAAAGTTTTCCCAGTTCAAATGCAGTGAACTGTCACTAGAGTGCAGCATTGTATGGTTTGCAAACTCTTATTGATTGAACTTATTTTAGTGGGTAATTAACCATTGAATTTTTTTTAATATCTAATTATAGTTAAGTTGTTATATTGTTTACAGATACTAATAACAGAGATTGTTTAAAAATAATTTTTTGCAAAATGTATTTTAAAGAGCAGTGTAATCACTTGGAGTATGGTTACTTCACTTGTAAACATAGTGCTGCAGTGGATCCCATCACCATCATTGTGGGTCACTGTGTGTTGTCATGACTCAATGGCCCTGAACCAATCCTTATATCAGAATAGGATAGCTCCATTTTGGAGTGAGGGAAGACTAGATGCAATAAACCCTTAACACAAGACAAGCTGAATCTGGCAATGGAAATAAGTTCACAGCCAATAGGTGCGTTTAATCCTGAAAAGAAAAGTCACTTATTTGTCTGAAATGACTTTTGAAAGGAAAATGTGACGTATTTGCCTTTTAGAAGTGACTAAAGTGACTTTAGAGAAAAGACAACACACAACTCACTTCTTTGCTTCATAGAAGTCACTTCTTTTTACTGCACATGCTCAGTGCTCACAAAAATTCCTTTAGTGGCAGCCATTTTGAAAACAATTAGATCGTTGATGATTCTCGACTCTAAATTGAAGTTCTAGCGAATAAAACCTGCTAATTTTGTAGGTGGCAACTTCATTAAACAACATCTTAACGATTCCTTGAGAAATTGGCATATAAATAGGTAAGAATTGCAAAAAATGACGACAAATCTAGAGTTTCCAATCGAGTAATCGAGTACTCGATTACTCGGCGATTTTTTCGAGTAATGAAGTACTCGACTACCCGAGAAAAAATTGTCGAGTAATCGAGTATTACTTATGATGACTGTAAAATCTTTTTTTATTGTTTATCATGCTTTAAACATACCGTTTCACATGCATATATGGTAAAATATGTTTTAAACGAGAAAATACTATTTTCTCGTTTAAAACACATATTTTACCATATATGCATGTGAAACGGTATTAAACGAGAAAATAGTATTTTCTCGTTTAAAATACATATTTTATCATATATGGATGTGGAACTACTGTATACGTATATACATGTACATGTACAAGTCTATCTAATGCTGTCACGTACGTCACGTACGTATAGTAAACTATTTTCGCGATATTAAACTTATATAAAAGGTACTGAGTCTTCCATTTCTTCCATTGTTCAATTCAATTTGGTTCAGTTCAATTCGGTTCAGTTCAATTCGGTTCAGTTCAATTCGGTTCAGTTCAATTCAGTTCAGTTCAATTCGGTTCAGTTCAATTCGGTTCAATTCAATTCGGTTCAGTTCAATTTTTAACAATTATTACTGTAGAATGTCTTCTAGAAAATCAAAGTGTGGAATTATTTTTAAAAAGTTTCTGGTGGAGGAAAATGTTCAGTTGGTGATTGTGATGATCTTATTCAAACTGCACAATCAAACAATACAGCTTTATTAAATCATCTAAAATTAAAACCCAACATTGATGTACGAGCAGAACGAGCAGCAAAATATTAAATATTAAATATGCAAATATTATATTAATTTTACTTAAAAATAACTTTAACTTTTTAAATTTTTATTTTTTTTTTTTTTTAATACTCAACTACTCGACGAGTACTCGAGAAAATCGACTACTCGATACTCGGTACTCGACTTTTTTGAAAGTCGAGTAAAATGGAAACCCTAGACAAATCAGGGGTACGGACATCACCGAACAACCTACGTCGGCCAGGATGTTTGCTGGTGTTTTTCCAAATAGTAAGGAGTAGGGATTTTTCCTTTTCAGGATTGAATGCACTCAATATGTGGTTGAGACATGGGATATGAGAAGGGCAGTGCAGAGCCAGATTTTCCTACAGTCCAACTGTATGCCATAGCATAGGTGGCAAATTTTTAAGAGACGGCACTTGGGAGAAAAATTGTCTTTTGTTTGAAAAGAGGTAAATTACCTCACTAGCCCAAATCTTCCGAACTAGAAAAGGTTTTAAAAATAATGCACAAAAAAAAACTTATGTAAATCGTAAAGATCTACAGATTTTCTGTATATTAGAAGACAAATTCAAATTTCAAATTCAAATTTTATTAATTTCACAACTTACACGAGTTTTACAGGAATGGTGGATCAAAACATGTTACAAAATACTAATAAACTCAGTTCTTCAATAACTAAATGTCTTTGGCTCAGTCATTCACAGGTTGATCCGCTTTTCTCCATCTAAAACAGTCCACAAAATTATTAGAAGACAAATTTGCAGTTTTAATCCTCTGATAATTTTGTTGCTTTTATGTTGGTGTAGATTTTCTATAGATTATGTAAAAAGAAATTAGGAATTTGCAGATAAACTGTAGTTTTTGAAGCATTTAACATTGAATTTCCACAGATTTTCTAAAAAAAAAAAAAAAAAAAAAAAGTTTACTAAAAACTGCTAGTTTTTTTGTTTTTTAATTTTGGGCAGCAAGCTTGCTAAATCTGGCACTATGAAAATGTTCACCAAATACCCAAATACTGAAAACTGAATCGAAAAATCAATTTTGGTATTTGATATTTTATTATTTTTACTAAAAAATTGCGCTAAAACAACTACCGTAGTGTAATTATGATAATTACACAAATAATTAGTTTTGAATTGAAGAAAAAGTTGTAGGCATTTATTTATGTAGAATTTCAACACCAGTGAGTCATTGCATTAATTTGCTATTTGAATTGTAAACCATTAAAACCACATTAAGTCAACCATTGACTGAGACAAGTTTTGGTTGTGCAAAACTAAGTCTGAAAATGTCTCACAATTTTCCTCTTTCTCCTTGCATCTAATTGCCCATGAGAAATGGAGGTTCATTCATTTGCATTAGGAGCGGAGAGGAAACTTTAATTTGTACAATCACACATCAGCTCATCAACTCCGTCTTGCAAAAGACCTTCACTTTATGAACTAAATTACTAAACTCCCAATCAGAAAACTTTTCTTTTTGCTAAAAATTGATCATCAATTTTTTTTTTCTTTTCTTCTTTCTTTTTTCCTTTATGCAAACAATCCTTTACATAATCAGTGGTTATTTTAAAAATTACATTTCAAAACTTAATTACTAAAACCCATTACAAATCACCTGACTTAGAAAATAAATTGCCAAAAAAAATAAAATATTTTTTAATGAATTCAATTTGTTTTTTCTTATTTTTTATTTTTATTTTTTTTTTTTTCTCTTTTTTTAAACATCTGGTTTGTTTCTCATGTGATGTACAGTTAAAATGATCGATTAAAGAAATTGTTATTTTTCAGTAGTAATCTCTTTGTGCAGCATGCCGAATAAAACTGAGTACCAATCTTGCAAAATCTCGCAAAATCTCGCTACCAATCTTGCAAAATCTCGCAAAATCTCGCTACCAATCTTGCAAAATCTCGCAAAATTTCGCTACTAATCTTGCAAAATCTCGCAAAATTTCGCAAAATCTCGCAAAATCTCGCTACCAATCTTGCAAAATTTCGCTACTAATCTTGCAAAATCTCGCAAAATCTCGCAAAATTTCGCAAAATCTCGCAAAATCTCGCTACCAATCTTGCAAAATTTCGCAAAATCTCGCTACCATTCGCGCAAAATCTCGCTATCATTCGCGCAAAATCTCGCTATCATTCGCGCAAAATCTCGCTACCATTCCCGCAAAATCTCTTTTCTGATCTTTCCCATACTGGGTGTGGTTATAATAGTTTTTATCTTTTATTTATAAACTGGATAAAGTCTGCATCCCATCTGGGGTGTATTGATCAGCTACCTATGGTCAGACTTAGGGAACTTACCATCCATACTTGTTCTTATGTAGCTGACCAGATTTTAAATTTTTGATGAGCTATGACATAATCCCTGCAAAACCAATTAATAAAATTCCAAACTCTTGCAAAAACAAAAAAAAAAAAAAAAAAAAAAAAAAACAAATAATAAATTTTTTTTCTTTTTAGCTCCCGCTCAAGACATGAAATTAATCAACACTAAATTGACTGAGCTCAACAAAGTAAACGTTTCATGTTCTGCAGAAGGGATCTACCCAGAACCTTACGCTGAAATGATGATCACTAAAGGTCGCAAGACCACACGAACAGTGGTCAATGATGCCACTCAAGTCATCACTTCGATAGGAGGTCTTTATAACATTACCGTCTTCAAGATATTTGATGATGCAAGTCTTGCCGCTGAAACTCAGTTTGAGTGCAATCTCACTGTACCTGAGACCAACTATTCGCTTAGAAAATCACTCACTTATTACCCCGGACATGGTCAGTAATAGCCGGTGTTTTTTTTTCGCTAACTAGGTTATTAATGTAATTTTTTTTTCTTTTTTTTCTTTTTTTTCTTTTTTGCAGATTCTGAACCTTATTCAGAAGCTAATTCAGCCAATAGAAGGCTCACCAACCGTGATAGAAGCAGCACGGATCCTTCTCTTGCAGGTGAGCTTTGAATTTTATGATTTTATCAAGTTTTTCAGGTTTTACTGCGGTAATATTATGATTTTATGGTGAATGCAGGAAATCCAAACTATGTGTAAAGACTAGATATGGGTGAGAATATTATTCGTTTTTGATGTGTTGTTTTACTATACACTTGTGACGATCTGGCTTTATGGTGTTATTTGATAATATAGCGACGAAGTCATGTATACAGTACAAGAAACAAGAAAATGTCTAAACAACATTCAGAAAAAATATTAGAAATGTTCATTCAATATCAGAATGTCTTTTTTTATCAATATTTTTTCAACATTCAAACATAACAAGATGTTGATTTAACATTAAACGAATATTGCATATCTACAACCGATAATTCCACCATTTAATTGTTGATACAACATCCAATGAATGTTCATTAAATGTTGTATCAATATTTTCATACAACAATCCAATAGTGGAAATATCGGTTGTTTATACGCAACATTCGTTTAATGTAAAATCGATGTTTAATGTTATGATTAAATGTTGAAAAAATGTTGATAAAAAAAGACATTTTTATATTGAATCAACATTTCAGATGTTTATAAAAAAATATTTTCTGAATGTTGTTTAGTCATGTTCTTGTTTCGTGGGTTATAACAAATGGTTGGCAACATTCATTAATTGTAGATTATACTTGACAAGTAGTCACTTCACTTATAGTGGAAATATATTATAAATCAATGGTGTAGAATACCATACACAGATTCATATTCATCGAAAAAGTCATTGGGTTTTCCCAAACACGAAACACAAGAATTCCATAGCAGCATGTGGCACCAAGCTTCGTTGGGGTTTTCCTATTCAAATACATTATGAAAACCCAGAAATATTTTTCAATGATCCTGTATAATCTCTTTGATATAATTTTACATGTTATATACACTAACAATTGAGTGCACACATCTATTTTTTCATGGCTTGCCATATTAATCAGAATAAAAAGGGAACATTGGTTTGTCTGGAACAGAATATTGAGACTAAAAACAAAACACAGAGAAGATCACCAAAAGGAGAGGAAGGCCAGACTGCCCAATGAGGATCAAACCATGCATCAATTGAGAATTTTGTTTGTAATATCAGAAGTAAATGGGTAGATCATTTTGTTACGGTAATATAGCTACTGAGGACAGCAAAGTAAAGACCGAAAGTGCTTTAGCGAAGAAAGTTTAATTTTAACTGCATATCTAAACTCTATTTAACAATTAATGCACGAAACTCTGATTGGTTAACCTTAACCCTTAGATGGGCAACCTATGACACAATTGTGTTCAGCTCTTTTCTTGAATAGGAAAATTTTTTTTTGGCTTATCTTATGAAGCTGAAATTTTCTGACTTTATTCAAATACTAATAAACTTTATATAAAAAAAAATTTGAAGTATTTGCTTTGATATTTATTAAAATAATTGATCGGCAAATTTTAGCCCCTTAAAACTCCAGCAGAAAAAAAAAGCCGGCTTCACTGCATATTGGCTAAAGCGCTCCTGTTTAGGGTTACTAGCAGACGATCACAATGAAAAAAGATTGTGAAGCAGGAAAGCCAAGTAAAGATGAAACTCTGTGCGCATGTGCAGTGGCCCTTTTTGGAAAAAACTAGCGCCAACAGCGCAGTTTTTTCAACCAAATGCAACAGCGCTTTAACTACGTGACCCGAAATATGAACATGATTGTGTTTATGGGTTATCCACTAATGTTGTTTTTAAAGCTTGCATATCCGAGGGTTAATGACCTATCCATTGCGCTGAAAGTATATATTGTGATATCTTATTTTAATCCTCTAGTCGAGTTGAGTCGAAAAATCATTGCTTTATAGTCCAAAAATGTGCGTGCTATTGTTAACAAACAAAAAACGCTTGTAAAATAAAATATTTAAAAAAATTATTTACATTTGGGTTTTTCTATTGTTGCGCACATTTTTTGGCTACGAAACGATGATTTTTTGACTCAGCTCGACTAGAGGATTAAAATAAGATACCACAATACATACTTTCGGTACAATGCAAAAAAGTTCACTTTTCAGTTTCGTGCACGAATTGTTGGATGTGATTCCTTAAAAAAAAGAATTGGAAAATAATTATTCAAAGTTTATACTTCTTTGAAAGTTATTCTGAATTTGAGCTCTATTTCACTATCAATCTACGATTAGGAAAAATCCAATAAAACAATACTCCCAAAGCACACCACATGAACCCAGGCATCAGATACCGTAGAGCCCATAAGGCACTGCTGCTACAATCAATGCAAACCAGAAGAAAAACCTAGGACCCCCAAATCCCATCTTGAAGCTCCAGAGCTCTTGTTTAGCAGTAGGCAAGCCGCAGTGGCGATTGAGGATTTTCGAGATTTATAGCAGGAAAGCCCAACTGAGACTTAACATGAGATTTGAAAGGGGTTAAAAACTTTGTCAAACATTTAATTATAAAACTTATTTCATCATTATTTATTTTATTTCCAGATTCTCGATCAACAAGTGTATCGACAACAACAGTAATTCATCGGTATCTATGCTTATGCATATTTTTTATTTTAATTTATGTTTATGAAGCATGATAAAAAAAAAATTAATTTAATTTTAAAAACTATTTAAAAAAAAATCAATAAAAATAAAATAAAAAAACCAAAACCAATTTTTTGTGAAGCAGAAGGAAAAGACCAAATTTGGATACCAGCAAAAATGATTGACTTCGTTAAAAAATATAGGACAAGTTTATAATTAATTTTTGACTTTTCGTGTTGGCAAAAAAAAAAAAAAAATTGGTAAATAGCAAATTTTATAGTTTACCTTTTCGCAGTTTATGTAATTTTTTTATTTTTATTAACTTATGTATATTTTTTATCTTTATGATGTTTGTGGGTAGTTTGGGAGTTTAACTTCAACTACAAAACAAAAATTTCTAAATTGTATAAATCTTTGTTGTGTACAATAGTTCCCTTTTTCATTTTCTTCTTTAATATAATTAATCTATTTCAAATCTATTGTTGTAATAACTTAATTAACATTAAAACTGCTTTGAGTGAAAAAAGAAAAAAATCTTTTTTAATAAATGGAATTATAGGTTATCCCATCTTAAGAAATTTCTGTAAACTTCTCCAAGTTGTCTACATATTTTTATAGAGAATTGGTCATGGGGAAGAGAATGGTCACATGATCTTTGATCAATTGAAATGTGTATAACACATAATGAAGGAAAATCTGCTTTTTTCTACGTTGTGAAAGCGAATAAGAAGAATGACCAATGACGGTGTCAAATTTGAGATGCACGGCCATTATTGATTTGCTAACTTTGAAATCCTTCAGTTTAGAAAATAATTTCCAATTGGATACATTAGGAAGTTTGTGGAGAAGCCACAAGGAGGCTGGGCATGGAAGTTTTCTTCTCGTTTAAGGCGGTATTCGGTAAGTGCCATCCCAGACACAGACTGGTTGTCGGATGACTCGGTACAATCATTAACAGACTGCTTTTGAGCCACAGTAGTCTGCGTAGCCGTCTCAACTCTCCAATCGAGGATTTTTGGCGGCTTCCTGGTTTTATGTTGTATAGTTATTATTATTAGCCAGTGATCTGTTATTAAATTCTGTTATGATTTGATAACTAATGTCTCTCCATTATTACACTTCGTGGTGCATATTTCACATGTTTTTAGGCGCTCCATCTCTCGGTTAGATTTAGTGTACTTTTTACTCTCTTTGGAGGTCACCGTCACTTGACAGACTTTTATCGACACTATACTTTAATTATTTGTTTCTTATTGTTTCTGAAGATCATCAAATGAAAAGTTAAACCTCAAGTCAAATGATATAGATAAATGAAGTATTTCGTAAAATTATTTATTTTGTCTACAATTTTTTAACAAAATGTTGTTTGAAATACAAATATTTTGTTATTATTGGACACCTCAACATATATCTATTCCATTGATAAGATTAAGGTAAAAAAAAAACAAAAAACTCAAGGCCATTAACCCTTCTATTTGAATTACAGACCACATAATTGCCTATAGATGTCACGACTGAACAAACGTTTAAAAAAACTTAAACATTTCCTCACTAGAGGTCAGCAGCTCGCAACAATTAATCCATGTGTGGATGGCCAATCCAAGGCTAAACTACTCGAAAAGCAAAGGCGGCGCGCACAAAACTAAAACTCATCTATAACCTGCCTCTATAAAACCACCCGAAATCAAAATCCACGTCGAATTCCACGTAAATATCATACAACGACTCAAAGTAAGATAATCGCAAACAAACAACTTTTCCAACTTACTAATTGCAGATAATTACCCGCGTTTTTATCTCGAATATCAGATGCAACCGTTAACTCCTTTTTTCTACCGGCCGTGGTCGCTGCGACATCGTGGCTGTGTGCGGCTCCAGTTTAAATATTGGCGCAAATATCGTATCGGGACTGCACCAAAATCGAAAAATCGTCACTTTTGACACCGGTAATATTCATTTCATCGAAAATTACAATAGATATGATGCAAGAACAGAAAATTCGTGATTTTTCTGTGCCGTGTATCCAAGCGGTAGACACACTACGCAACAAGTGCAGTAAAGAAGGAATTCATTTTTCATTGCCCAAAGAGAGAAGTATGGGTAAAAATGTTTAATAATTAAAATGTGAATTTAAGATTTTTTTTTTTTTAATAATAGAAAAATCGAGGTCGAATGTAAATGGAACTGGCCCGGATGCTGAAGTTTATGAAGTTGAAAGAATTGTTAATTATGCTAAAGATCCAGTAAAATATGAATTATTAAATTAAAATTACTGTAAAAGCTCATTTAGTGTATGGGTCGCCAAGATAACACGTTTTTCTAATAGAGCGAGGGGTTAGGGCTCTCCAAAACGTTATAAATGTTCTTAAACGTTGATTAAATGTTCATGAATTCAGTGGGTGAAAAAATGTTTATGTGAATAGTGTATCATCTCGTACTAATTGAACTTTTACAGTAATGGTTAGTTTACATTGAACGTAACGTAACTTACAAAAATTTAACGTACTATAAGGAAAGTAACGTATAGTTTTCTTCACACGGTTTGTAGACAGTAAATGTAAACCGACCAATCATGCAATATCTCATATCATCTCGTTTTTATGCGAGAAGCAGCTGTCTTTTCATTAGGTGCGTTCAATTTGATTTAGAAAAATTAACTAAGTTGACTTAAACTCATTAGATGTGACGTTTTGGACGTCATAGTTATGGCAAATGACTCGCTTAAGGTAATTAATCTCACTTAAGTTGCGTTCAATATTGCCTGAATAAAATTCTTAAGTGTGTAGTTGACCTATAGTAGCAGGATATGATGTATTTGACGTCATATTCATCCGAAGCCTCCTACTTTAGACATTTTTATTTAAGTTACCCAATTCGTATCTTAAGCAAAGATGTCTAAAGTAGGAGGTTTTAGATGAATATGACGTCAAATACATCACATCCTGCTATTTTAAGTCACCTAAATACTTAAGAATTTTATTCAGGCAATATTGAACGCAACTTAAGTGAGATTAATTACCTTAAGCGAGTCATTTGCCATAACTATGACGTCTAAAACGTCACATGTAATGAGTTTAAGTCAACTTAGCAGTTAAGTCAACTAAGTTAATTTCTCTAAATCAAATTGAACGCACCTAATGATTGCCGTAATTGAAGTAGGAACTTAAGTTTACATCTGTGATTTTAATCCTACTATGTATTGCGCAGCTATCTTGTGTTGCGTTACGGAGTGGTGTGAACACCAATGTGAACTTATCATAACAGTTAAAAAATAATTTTTTTTGTATTTTTAGATGGGTGATGAGTGGTATTTGGTTAAGTGGGTCGGTTGGCCCGAGAAAAACAATTCTTGGGAACCGATTAAGAATTTGGTTGGTGCTAAAGATGCCATTAGTGATTTTCACATGCAAAAGTATTATTTATTTATTTTTTCAGTTTGTGATGTTTTTAAGTAATTTTTTAATTATATTTTTGTTTTGTTTTAGGGTTGTTAAGTTGATGAAAAATAAATTGCTGGATGGTATGGCGTTGCCAGATGTTGATAGATTTTTGCAAATTATATGTAAGCGGACTGCTGGAAATATATGCTCAATGATGAAAGAAAGTAGTTTTGTAAAATATAAAAATGGAGCTGACAGAGTTAAGAAGTTGATGCTAAAGGCGTCGACATCCAAGAAGGAGGAGGTCATGTTTAAGGTACTGGTATATTGAACAATTTATTTTATGTAGATTGGTATAATTTATTTTAGTCTTGAAGTAGTATGGAATTTCAGTAATTTAGTAATTTTTTTGCTAGTTAATAATAGTCTAGAGGTACTACAGAATATGCTGTGCGGTCCGGACATAGGTGGGTCCCGGAAAAGTGTCCGGTGTGCAGAGCGTCTAGTCGGCAAGATGGACTGCAGAAAGGTTTACCAAAAAAAATGGCACAAATCGATATTTTTATTAAATTTTTTGGGTTGGTTAGTATTAAGATTGATATATTTATTTCAGATAATTAAAATTGTAGTTTGCGGTAATTTAAATTAAATTACCCCAAACCGAATATTGTTGTGACATTATGGATTAAGGATCAATATTTGGCCCAATATTCGACCAACCGACCAAATATTGAATTTTAATATCCGGATCTTGGGGCGAACTTGGATCGAACGGGACTCTGACATTTGTCCGGTGTCCGGACGCCAAAGCTGTCTGGGTCGCAGGGCCTTTTTAGTATTGCTGGGGATACAGTGGGTTTGGGTCAAGCACACTGTTGTATGTCCGGACCACACAGCATATACTGTATTTGTTAATCAAAGATTTGTTTGGTTTTGATAGGAGTTGTATTAGATTTCTCAATCAGATTTGTCATATTTTAATTTAAATTCAAATTTAATGAAAATTGATTACATTTTGATTACATTTAATGAAAATTGATTACATTTTGATTACATTTAATGAAAATTGATTTCATTTTGATTAAATTTAATGAAAATTCGCCACATTTTGACTAAATTTAATGAAAATTCGCCACATTTTGATTAAATTTAATGAAAATTCGCCACATTTTGGCTAAATTTAATGAAAATTCGCCACATTTTGATTAAATTTAATGAAAATTCGCCACATTTTGACTAAATTTAATGAAAATTCGTTACATTTTGATTAAATTTAGCCAACATTACTCAAATTTAAATGAAGAAGTTTAGCAATCATTCAAATTTGACACTCGATTTCCACCAATTTTATGGAACTATTTCACTAAAACATTTTATCATATTTATTTTTATTTTTATTTTTATTTAAGACTGTGACCAACAAATGGTTAAAATACCAAAAAGTCCAACAACAACTCCACGAATGGGAAGCAAAATTAAACTCTGTGTGCACAGACAAAGCAAAAATAATAATAGAAAATGTAGTGGATTTCGAAGGCCCTCCCTTCGAATTCACATACGTCAACGACTACAAACCGAGCGAAGGCATCATCATTCCTAACGATCCTCCGATCGGCTGCGACTGCACCAACTGCTTCGACAATCGCAAAAAATGCTGTTCGCATTCCTTCGGCATCCCTTTCGCCTATAACAGATTGAAACGCATCAACGTGAATCTCGGTACTCCCATCTACGAATGCAACAACAAGTGCAAATGCCCGCCAACTTGCCTCAATAGAGTCGTCCAACATGGCCGCAAGATCGATTTAGCCATTTTCCGAACGGCCAATGGCTGCGGCTGGGGCGTGAAGACTCTGGAGTTCATCAAGGCCGATACGTTCGTCATGGAATACGTCGGTGAAGTGATTACGAACGAAGAAGCAGAAGTACGGGGTCAGAAATACGACGCTCAGGGCCGGACATATTTGTTCGATTTGGACTACGACTACAGCGATGGAGACTGTCCGTTCACTGTCGATGCCACGTATTACGGCAATGTTTCACATTTCATGAACCATTCCTGCGAGCCCAACTTGGTTGTCTACGGAGTTTGGATTAATAATTTGGATCCAAGGTTTCCTCGGCTCGCTTTTTTTTCTTATCGGGATATTCGGAAAGGCGAGGAACTCACATTTGATTATAAAATGAGCGAAAAGGCTGATATAAGTCAAGCGAAAATTAACGGAGCTGCTGGCAATTCGGTGTCGCGTATACAGTGTAAATGCGGCACGGCTTCGTGTAGGAAATTTTTATGTTAGGATATTTTTTTATCTGTCGGAAGTTTTGATTGTGAAGACATCTTTTTTTATTCAAAATATTGGCAGGGGACTTGAATGCATAAATAAGCTTATTGTGGTTGTCGATGCATCAGATATTCTTTCGTGGATTTGTTCGAAGATTTTGTATTTTTTTTTTTTTTTTTTTTTTTATTTGCAATAATATAATGGAGAAAAGGACTCAAAATCTTCGAATAATTTGTGTAAATGGTGTGTATCAAAAAATGATTTCTCAGATGTTCATTAATTTTAATTTTTGATACCAATGCAGATACTAGAGCTGCTCTGTCAAAATTATTTTTTCTAATAAGTAATAATGGTTTGTCTTCCAAATTTATTTCATTTTCGAATTGAGTCTAATATCCAAAATATCAATTAGTTAAACATGAATAAAAAAATTACATTGACTCTAAAAGCAGCAATTTTTTTATTTTTTAATTGCATAGAAAACATGAAGTTTATGTTGTGTTTTGCTAAAGATCAGATTATCTAGACTTGTATACATTACATTTTGTATTGATTTTTTTTATATATATATATAAACAAAGAATGAATGGCACCTATCCCCTTAGTTTGAGGATAACAAATTGTTTATTTCATTTTTTAAACTTAAGTTTTAGTACCGTATTTTGTCGATTAAAGGTCGCGGCCTTTATTACAAATTGCGAACGAGGGGTGCGGCCATAATTCGAGGGCGGCTGTAATTCGAGGGCGGCGTTTAATTCGTTTGGTCATAAATTGCCTTGCATGTACGCAACTTTTTAAATTGTAAAACGTGTGTTTAATCGATTTTAATGTATTTAATACGTGCAAACGTATTAAAAACGTATTAAAATCGTTTGAACACATGTTTTACAACTTAATAAGTTGCGTACATGCAACGCAATTTAGACAAAACGATTTAATTAAACCGTAAACATTTCGAATAATGGCCGCGGCCGTAATTCGAGTGCGGGGTTTATTTCAAATTACAGCCGAGGGGCGCGGCCATAATTCGAGGGCGGCCGTAATTCGAGGGCGGCCTTTAATCGACAAAATACGGTATTAAAAAAAAAATTGATACTGCATAATGTTTGTATTGAAATTTTTAAAAACAAGGAGGTGCTGTATTTGTAAATAAGCTTAAGTGCAGGTTGTTAATTGCAAGCCCACATTGTTTTATTCTAATTTTTTTTTCTGATTTTTGTTACTATTACAATCACTAATAAAATATTGGAAGAAGTGCCATATTTCAGTGATTTATGAATAAGTAATTGATTCCTAGTAATAAAAAAAACTCGACACTCAACTTTCAGTCACTTGATGTTGAGTTTTAAAAAAATTGAATTGGGTTGCAATCCAATTCGGATTGATTTTTGTCTATTAAGTAAAACAAAGTAGCTTGAGAAGTATTTACACAATTTACACATGCACCAGGCTGGTTAAAAATTTTCATGTGTAAATGAATCAAGTTATTGGTCACTGTGGTTACGAAGTAGTTAAATTTTATCAAATTGCCATTGAAAACAAATTATTGTAAATTGAATGTGTATGCTTTGAAATAGATGTTTTCTACATGAATTGTTTTTAAAATGTCTGCAGTCATATGAAGTGCTAAGAAATTGCCAGAAATGTAATCACTTGATAATCATCTGCACAATGTTTGTGTGTAATATTAACTTAGACATTTCAAATCTTTTATACAACTTATGTTTAAGAAATCTCTTCTATAACCTGACGTCATCATTCTAAAACACGCTCCCTGACTAGTCACGTGACTGACCGGTGGCCACATGGTTTACCACATTGTTTAACAACAAGAATATTTTAAATTTTTCTTGCCACACATTTGTCTTTATTTTGCCAGACAGACAAATAATCCACAGGTTTTTAAAAGGGGGCATTAGCTCTTTCTGGTTGCAAAATGTCACAGACTTCTACAAAACGTAGGAAGATGAATTGAAAGTTGTAGAAATTAAACTTTTAGAAAGTCATAACTTCTACAAAAGTTGTTCAAGTGTGAACTAAGCATAAGTGTATTTCACACATGTCTAAACATTACTGTGTCTGTCGAAATTACGTTCCATGATTATTGTGTAATCACATTTTGGGAATTTTTAGCACTCAGACTGCATCCATTTTGTTTATGCAGGAAATTTTTAACCACCCGTGTACTATGTATTCGGGTTTAGCTTATATTAACATTATGTTTGAGTTTTGAGTTTTAAATTTTGTGCTACAGTAATTCTTTGACCAAACACCAATTACTTTTCTCACAATTTTATTGAGTATTATATTTTAATTGATTTAAACTTTAAAATGTTTTATCATGTTGGATCATCCAATTTTGGCGATTCAAGGAAAACAAATGGATCTGGAGCAGGTTCTTGAGCAGACAGCTTAGAGAGGAACAGTAGATGTTTCTATCTTGACACACAAAAAATATCTGTTTATTGCTGTGACTTGTGCCATTATTACAACCATGACATCCAAACCTCACATAAACAAAAGGCATTCAAACACTATATTGGTACGTCCATTAGCGACTAACATCATCATGTCATATAAATAGCATATCCATAAATTTCAAGTTGACAAATGCTTAGAACACATTGGTTGCAATCCTTATAGATTTGAACACTCACATATTTCCCCACAAGATCGTGAGAGGTACAATTGAATTTAAGTACTTTACTATTTGGTTTTTGGCTATATTTTTTGTACTCACCACAAATATTATTATAATAGAAATTCTTATCTCCGAAGCATTCCTCATAATTTCCAACTCTTACCATTAAATTGTCATATCGAACACCTGCAACATTCTTACTGATAAATACCTTACATCAATTTACTTCTATACTTCTAATACCTGGAGCTACGGATCGAGTCTTTCGAATTACAATTTCCTCAACAAGACTCATTTTTTCCAATTTGACACACAACCATGGAAACAAGTCATTCCCCAAAGTGTAAGAACACGTATCACCTCCAATTCCATCGACATCGACTGCAAGTGCGGCCGTATCCCCTGAAATTTGGGTTGCTGTCGATCCAACTGCTAAGTCCGTAGTTACACCAACATCAAAAGCAGGGCCAGCTGTTATGAAGTGTACAATAAGATGAATAATAAATAATAAATAATAATAAATCGTACTGTCTACTTCCCCGAACGGCTCGTAGCTACAATTTCTATTTCCAGTCCACTTTACCTAGTAAGGTGAGGTCAGCCCGCCGCAGGCGTTAGGCTAGGTCATGGGAAAGGTGAACTGGAATTTGAAATTCGTTCGGGGAAATAGCCTTGGCGATAATAAATACATAATGTATCAACAAGTTTCTCAGTACAGTCAACATCCTGTAGACGGGACACCCTATGCCACGATGGGATTGTCGCATTTCATTAAATTTAATTAATTTAATTTATTGCGACATTCAAATTGACTGTGATTTAGAATTTGTGCAAAATCTAAGAAAGTGAAATTTTTGTAATTAATTTTGCTCCATGTACACGGATAGCTCTGCAGAGGGGATGGTTTTAGGTCGTTCCAAAGTTGTCCCGTTTACAGGGCGTTGACTGACAACTTTACTATGGTCTGCAGTGGGGCAATCAGATTTCTCTGAAAATATAATGACCAACAAATTGATTAATCCAAAGTCAAACTAAAGTTAAAGAATCGATTATCAATTAACGTACGGAACAACCCGCTGGTTCCAGTAAAATATCCAATTACAATGCATGAAGCAGCCAGGCAGAAGATGAGTATTGCTATGACAATTGCTATAATTGGCCTCTGGTCTCTGACAAAATTTTTAAAAAAAATGTTTTTATCAATACATGAACATTGAATTAGATTAAAATAAGTTTACAAAGAGCTTTGATCATCGCCGTCAAAATCGTTCTCTTCAAGCATGGTTAGGACCATAAATATTTCTAGATTTCAACCAAACAAAGAATGTGGCTTTTGTAGTCATTTTAAATTCCAAACTTCATGTTATGTAGGTATTTTTCAATAAAGACTACAAAAGAACCATTGTTTAATATTTTTCATTATTGAGTAATTATAGTGGATTTTGATAGCAGTGGAGTCTAGTGGCAATTTATCAAAAAGATTGTTGAATATTGCACTGACTATTAGTGGCTCCCCAAGTCACCATTCGAAATGAGCTCAATCTATGGATTTAGGCTACAGTACCTTCTTATACCATCACATAGCCAATCTGTGCTTTCTCAACTGTCATAAAACACATCATCTACGAAATAATTTGTTTGATGAGAAAAAAAAAATAACGTACTGTCCATTTCCCCGAACGGCTTGTAGCTATAATTTCTATTTTCAGTCCACTTTGCTAGGTCATGAGAAAGGTGAACTGGAATTTGAAATTCGTTCGGGGAAATAGCCTTGGCGAAAAACACAAATAAAAGAAATATACTTTTCCACAAGCGATAGAATTATTATTTAATTAACTTACTGGAAAACAAATCTTACATACACACATCATTTCATATCAATAGGATATCCCAAAATCTCAATTTCGCAAATACTTAAAACGCATGCTTTACATTCTTGGTAGATTTGAACACTCACATATTTACCTACCAGATCATAAGGTGTGCAATTAAACTTTTGCATTTCACCTGGTTTGTGGGGGTTATGCCCACTGTATTCGCCACAAATATTATTACGATAGAAATTCGCATCTTCGAAGCATTCTTGATAATTCCCAACTCGTACCCTCAAATTATCATATGTAATACCTGAAACGTTGTAGTCGATATAGTGCACTTTGAAAAACTAGTTATTGCTGGTATTAGTATTACCTAGTCCTACTGTTACAGTTGTCCGGATGATAATTTCTTGAACCATACTCATTTTTTTCAATTCGACACATAACCATGGGTACTTGTCTTTACCCAAAGTGAAAGCACAAAATTCAACGTTTTGACTCGCGAGTATTCCATCGACTGCAAGTGAGGCGTCTGTTCCTGAGCTTTGCTTTGCTGTCGATGTTAGCGCTAAGTTCGTAATAGTAATATTACCAGCGCCAAAAGCAGGGCCAGCTGTACCAATAAATATACAGTAGATTTTAAATACACAATAATCATATAATTAATTTTTATATGACTTTTGGCTTCTGCAACACAAATCCAAAAGTTGCGCGGCATTTGTACTATGGTTTTTCTACGATAACCACAGTACTGTTTTGATCTATTAAGCTTTTCAGACTAAACAAATGATGCTCTACAACTTTCTAATTGAAAATTTTTTCATATCTTTAACAGTTAGAAAGTTAGAAAAGATTTGACCTTGAATCCAAGATCAAAGGTCATTTTTAATGGTGCCATTAAAATATTCAACTATGTCAACAAATGTTTCAACGATATTTCAGGCTGACTATATATGTATAT
Organism: Strigamia maritima; assembly: GCA_000239455.1. Classification (NCBI taxonomy): domain Eukaryota; kingdom Metazoa; phylum Arthropoda; class Chilopoda; order Geophilomorpha; family Linotaeniidae; genus Strigamia; species Strigamia maritima. The sequence continues at coordinate 12,883 of JH431740.1, read as the reverse complement.
CCAGTAGTAACCAGTAACAAACTTACTGTAGTTAGCACCGGGACATGATTCATTGCCTGAATGTTTATCTGAAATTTAATTAATTAAATATTAAATAATCAACAAATTTAAAATCAACAAAACTTGAAACTTACGGAAACTGATGGCACCGGTAGTACCAACTATATATCCAATTACACCGCACGAAACGGCCAGACAGATGAACATTATCAGTATAATAAATACTAACACACACTTTCCCCTGATGACAAATTTAAAAAATGTCGTATTATTGCATGAAAATTATAAGCTTCAAGATTGACTCAAATAGTTTTACCAAGAAAAACGACGGATCGGAGTAGTCGTCTGAGTCTGACTATCAACAACAACAACTTCTAATTCTTCAGAATATTCGTAAACTAACAATTCCAATAGCCAATCAAAGTATGAGGCCATTTGAGCAATCTGTAAAATTCCATTCAACATCAACGTGACCTGACAAAAAGAATAGTACTCAACGACGTAGAGAGTCTTAAACTCTTAAAATATATTCTCCAATAATGCGTTGTCGTATCAAAAACAGCTAGGCATTGTTGAATATTCCCAATTTTTGAATTAACCGCCTTTTTTTATTGCTGCGTGAAATTGTAACAACTGAATTCTGTATTAATTTACATCGAAATGAGTAAAATCTTTATTGATATCGTATGTACACGTAAAAGATTCAAGTAAGACATCTAAATCACTGGAAATACACATTCAGTGCCAATTATATCCACTTTCGGTGTTTGGTCATACACAAACAATGTTCAAGGTTCAAGTTTTCTTTTTTTGATGGCATATCCATAAATCTCCAATTCACATATGCTTAAAATACATCTTTTGCACTTCTTGGCGATTTGAATACTCACATATTGACCCACAAGATTATAAAGTGAGCAAGTGTGCATATGTACTTCACCTTTTTTTTAGTGTTCTTTTCGTACCAGGCACAAATGCCATTATAAGTGAATTTCTTATCTTGGTTGCATTCATCATGATTTCCAATTCTTATTTCCAAATGGTCGTACGAATTAGCTAAAACATTATTGTTGTCATACTTAAAAATAAATTAGTTATACCAATAGAGCGATTGTGTTTGTTCATTAATACCTGGAGCTGTTATACTTGTCCGAATTATAATTCCTTCAACTAGACTCATTTCTTGTAATTTAACACAAAACCATGGATAATCGTCTGTTCCACTTGTGTGTGAACATGTACCACCATGCATGTTTAGATTTGCGTAATTTCCGTCTATTGCAAGTGCTGCATTAGTTCCAGAGCTTTGCGTTGCTCGTGCTTGGGATGTTAGATTATCACCAGGAAGAATTTCCTCTAGTGAAAATATGCAAAATTTTAAGAGAAAAAAATTGCAAAAATTCATGGTTATTTTTTTAACTGTTACCTACAATTTATTCAAAATTAATGATCGACTGTGAAATCTGTTTTAGCATATGCAGAAACTGGTTGATTAATTTTTTTTTACCACTCAAAACATGTTTTCCTGCTCAATATAATGCTTAATCAAAGCTTATAGAAGTGATAAATGACCTTAAAATGTTATGTGATATCAATTTTGGCATATGCAAAAACAGACCTATTACTCTTTTTACCAGACTTACCAGTTTCATTTACAAAAGGACATGAAAAATTACCAACTGGTTTCTCTAAAAAAAAAAAATAATAATAATAATAATAATACCATACGGTACTAATTAACAAAAAATCCATCTTTTTTCCACATTAAATTTTAGTAAAGAAATGCCGAGTTGATCCATAAAGGCTCTACCATTACAAATAACATACTCCGCAATGCAACCAAATATCCAATCATTGTACACGATACAGCCAGCATGCAAAACAGCACAATTATCATGGTGATAATTAAGCAAATCCAAATTTTTCTTTAGAAAAAAAAAAAAAAAATAAAATATATATATATATATATACATATATATATAATAATAATTCAATTGTGGCAGCAAACAAAAATACTTTTTCCGTATAGCATGAAACGGTCTATCCCCTTTCCTCACCGGCTTCTTCCTCTTTTTCCTCTCCTCCTGCTCCAACCTTATCTTCTCCTTCTTCTCCGCCCACTCTTTCTCCCTCTGCAACTCCTTCTCCTTCTCCTTCTCAGCTTCCAATTTCTGCTTCTCTCGCCACGCCTTCGCCATCGTCTTCGCCTTCCTCCTTTCACTTTCTTCTTTCTCTTCCTTTATTGCCAACTGCTTCTTCGACATCATCCCGGGTGGACACGGTGGCTCTTCTTCCTCTTTCTTACTTTTCTCCATTTTTTCTTGCTCTTCCATCTTCTTTTTCCTCGCCTCATAATCTTCCCGCCTCATTTCCCTCGCTTTTTCCTTGTCTACGTCGTAATACAACAAATCATCGTCATCTTCCGATTCGTAGTCGGCCAAGATGACCGCACGTTTGCTCTGTGCACATCGCTCTCGTTCTTTCCTATCATTTTCTCTCTCTTCGTTTCTCTTTTGTCGCGCTTGTTGCCTCGCCCGTTTCCGTTCTAGTCGTCTTTTCGCTTCCTGTTCGTTCCTACACACCTCGTACGGTTCGGCCTCGTCGAAAGTGTCGATTTCGTCGTCTTCGACTTCTGTGTCGTACGGGCAGCCTTCGTTTTCGTACTGTACGCGCCATGCTCGCTCTTCTCGTTGTTTTTGAGAATATATCAAACAATCCAACATCCATTTCAAGCGGTTTGGTTCTATGGACATTGCAGGTTTATTCTTTTCTGCAATAATATCTTATATCTTTGATGTCAAAATACAGAATGATTGTTTAATTATTGATTCATGCGAGTTAGTGGTGAAATTGAGAACTAAACTTTATTGACAAAAAAGAAGTTTGGCTAAATTTGGCATTTTATTGAAAGTGTACAAGTATGTACGAGTATATATTACACTATATTATACTACAGGTGTAACCCGTAAAAAATGACTGTTCTTTTTCAATCGCCCTTGTGAACCATCTCTCTCGTGTCAGCATTACTAATCTTGCTCGCTGCACTTACTTGTTAGTATGGTTGTCATGCCATAGTGTGCTTTGTTGCCTGATGACATTGGTTTATGCCCATTGTAATAACACTACCTGCACACAAATGAGATTTTGATGTTGTTCCGAGATTCTGCTGCCGGTTCAACGTCGCCGATACTTGGGAACTGTTTTCACTACGATTTTTTGTTTAGGGTTTAAAAGAAAATAAACTTGACGTTCAATTTGAAATTTGTACCTATAATGTTAATTGACTTAAATCGAAATAATTAAAAATATTTTTTTTTTTTTAAATTTTGTAATTTTTCTTACGAGAAATCGCAAAGTTTCTATTTTCTATTATTTTGTATAATTTTGTATTTTAATTTATGAAATCAACATTTAATGTTGAATAAACAACTTTCTCTCGGAGTAAAAAGCAAAAATGGGGCGAATTTTTCATCAAAATCATTTTTTTTGCCCATAACTTTGGATTGAAGAAATATGCTACGTTAGAAAAATTCACAACGATTTCGTGTAAGTACGTATGTCTTTTTGTTCTTCATTATTCTAAGCATAGTCTTTTGATCAAAGGACCATGTTCTAAGTTATACCTTGTTATACGACGGGTGGGTCATTTCTATTCTGCTGGTGTAATTGAAAAACATATTTAAGTAATTAATTAATTAATTAATTCTCGTTTTGTGGTAGCAATTCTAATGAATGGTGAAAATCCAAAAATGAATAAACCATTGACCAATTATCATTTTATTTTAAAATGAAGTCGGTCGTCGGATAATCGCCAATGTGTAGAGTCGTTCGGAGCATTATTTAAAGTAACTTAAAGATGAATTTATTTTATTTATTAATTTTAGTCTTTTAAAAATCAAACACAAAAGAATCATTTTTGGTAATGACGTAATTCTATCGAGACGAGCACCACTGCCATCTATGATCAAAAACCGAATGTATTGAGCTTATAAACGATTTTAATAGTTTAATATTTTAATATTATTGTGTCTTATTTTGTGGTTTTTTATCTAGTTATGTAAATCAGATTAACGGAAATCGACACTTGATAAAACGCGTGACATCACTTCTAATCACGCGAGGCATCATGGGACAGAAAATGACGAGGCAATGGCGATGTGCGAGCTACGAATACGAGAAGTTTTAATCCGCCAACATCGGGCTCCAGACGGCACATCGCTTCATTCTGAGAAGCACGTTCTCAGAACATTCTCATCGCTTCATTCGATATATGCATAATTACTTAATTTTGGTAGTTTTATTTACTGTATCTTTAGATATTAGAATTATCTTTTAGTTTTTAGTTTGTGTCGCGAGGTGTCGCATTACGACGGAAGTTAATTTCATAGGCGACATGCAAATATTTTGAGCGAGTATATCTGCCGAGACATTCCGTCGCTCGCTCCAGTCGCGGTTGTCAGCGCGAGCAGAGGCCAGACGTCGAGCCATTATGTTAGTTTTTATTTTTTATTTCAATTTTGCTTTTTCTTATTTCGAGTTTAGTTGCTCGTTAACCAACGTCCAAAGGATAAGTAAGCGCTGCGCTGCGCCATTAGAACTTATTAGTTTTCATTTGACAAGAAAATATTCTTGCGCGCCATTTTATTTAGCTTGTACGAACATTTGCATTCGCATTTTACAAGCGCTGTAGTGAAAATTGTTTTTCTTCTTTCTTTCTTTTCAGGTGTAACGGGCTGCCATTGGGGTTTCGGACACTGCTACGAAGTCGTAATTGTAATGGTATATCATTTTGCATTTGTTTGACATATTTTTTGATATTTTTTATTTTATTTTATTTTCAGGTTCGGCTTAATTCCATTCGACCACGACGCGAGACGTTGCTTATTGCGGGCCGGCAATCGAACATGACTTTAAAGTCATGTTCGATTGTCCGGCCCTGGATAAAGAGGGGCCGCCGCGATTTCGCCTATCTTCTCTTTTTTAATTTATTCATAAATTCCTCTGTATATTTATAAAATATAAAATGAAAAATAAAAAAACTTATAAACTATTTATATATTTTTATTAAACAACTTATACAAACTGCGAAGCAGATATTAAAATAAGATAGCCTGAAAAATGAAAAAAATTAATTAAAATTAATTAAAAAAGAAAGTAAACGCAAAAAGAACTTAGAAAATAAACTACAAAATGACTTAGAAAATAAACTACAAAATGACTTAGAAAATAAACTACAAAATGACTTAGAAAATAAACTACAAAATGACTTAGAAAATAAACTACAAAATGACTTAGAAAATAAACTACAAAATGAACTTATAAAATACAAAATAATAAAAATTATACAATAAATGACTTAGAAAGAAAGAAAAAAAAACGCAAAATGAATTTAGAAAATATATGAATAAAATCCTCCTGTGATGATTGTGGGCGGCTGCTTTCTCGTCAAAGGCCAACGAGCGGCTTCGCAACGCTGTGGTAAAGCCCGGAAGTAAAATCTGTAACAAAAAAACAAAAAAAATTAGAATATGAAACTTCAAAAAACATTTACAGCGTTTAATGAAAACATGTAAAACATGTAAAACATGTAAAACATTGACAACTCGAGCGCCAGCTAAGGAAAACCTTAACATAGCACGAGAGAGAGCCTAACAAAACGAGCACAACGTAATATAAAATGGACGAAACAAACAATTCATAAACTTAAACTCAATGAAATTAACACTAAAATATTTAAAACAACAAAAATAAAACGAGCTCAACTTACAATTAAATGCATAAACTAAAAGCGTGCTCGTTTAACTAAATAACTAAACAAATGCAATCAAACTTTACTTTATTCAAAATGGAGACGAAAATGACTGGTGAAAATTCAAAATGGAGAAATGAGTCAATGAGTCAATGAGTCAATGGCCGGTAAAAATATTTCAATATTCCAAAACAAAGTGACAAAAAATATAATGCTTACTTGAACGCGCTAATCCCGTAAACGAATGCTTAAGAGAAAATAAATAAATGCGTTGTAAAATGCGAATAAATCGCAGCTCGCACTCGTAGCTCGCTCGACTTCGATGAAAACTAAACGATTTTACCGGAAATATCGAAGTGACGTCGTACGAGCATTTCCATTGGCTGATGACAGCCAAGGCGATAGATGACGCGACCATTTACTACTGCAAATCAAACGCGAAATGTCGTAACATAATTAACTTTAAAATTAAAATTACTGCATTTTTAACAGAAATTAAAACAAATTTAAACCATTATCACCGCAAAAAAAATGAAGAATGTATCGAAAAGTAATCGAAAATAATTTACTCGATCGCGACATCTTTTAGCACCGGCTCGAAACATTAGTTCTATATAATCGCCGTAAATTGAAATATCGAATGGATGTTGAGGTTGAGAAATGAAAATCACCTGAAAATTAAAAACGGAAATATTTATTTATTTTCTACTCGAACGATGTAAACGAGTCGGAACTTGGGAACTAACAATTCTGTTCTTTCCAATTTCCATCTAAATTACAAGTACACCGTTCGAACTTATCCAATAAAATTAAAATTTTTGCACGCGATCATCGATGGCTAATGCATTCGACATTTTAATTTTAACGTCGGTCGTTACGATGGCGTGTAAGATCTCTGAATGTAGACTCGTCGACTGTTCCACTTGCTCCAATATAATCGCCTGATAATTGCAAACGAGTAGCCATTTCATCAAAATCGTTATCCGAAGTATTTTAATGTTTAAAATAAATCTTACGATGCGCAAATGTCGGTAGCGATGCCTCTGATCGGAACCCAATTGAATAATTCTGGCGACTGATGGCGTTGCTGTTACACGTCCAGTACAACTCGTTCAACCGATCCCAAGTTAAAAAACAAAAATATTTATTACGGGTATATTTTAAAAAAATTTATTTCCGGTAATTATCCTATATTATAACAACTGTGACATATAATTTATCAACTCGTTGATAAAACCTTGTTTAATATACATATACTTAAAATAAATTTACTAAAACGCGCTAAACGCGACATCCGATCACTTAGTGTCAATTGGAACCATTTCCGGTCAGTTACCAACTGCACATCATCATAATTATTCAATATCATATACTATATCCATAAATCTCGAGTTCACAAATGGTTAAAATACAGTTGACGCAGCCTTTGTACAGTTGGACACTCACATATTGCCCCACAAGATTATACGGTCTGCAATCATTCACCATTTCTTGACCGGGTGTTATCGACTTTTCTCCATAGCGGGCGCACAGTCCATTACGATAAAACGGCTCATCCTTCGTACATTCTTCATAAGTCCCAATTCGTAGTTCTAAATAATCGTACGAAGCATCTATAATATAATTACAATATAATATTAATATATTTATATCTCCATCCACAAGTATAAATTATCCTATATAATAATTAGCCATCCTGCCTGTGAAGTCTTGGGTAATAAATTTTATCCACGGCAGATGGCACAATGGTTTTTCAAGATTGGTTTCACAGAATTTTGCTGGGATTATGGGTGGTGTTTTTCTCCCGTCGTTTGACGGCCTTTTCCGGCTTGTCATATTATAATTTGTCAACAATGTCCAAAGGTCTTTAAGTAATACATTTAATCTATGGTAGATGGCGCTTTGGATTTTTAACGGATATTATCCACTGGATCCCACAGGATTGGTGATCTAAGATTTGATCGGGAATCCGCGAGTGACTTTACGGGTTAAACGCGACTTCACGGGTCATTGGTGATGGGATTTGAGATTTCATGGGTCATTGGTGACGGGATTTTGGTGATTTGATTTGACGGGTTAAAAGAGATTTCACCGGTTATTGGTGATGGGATTTTACAGGTTATTGGTGATTTAATGGGTTAAAAGGGATGTCACCGGTTATTGGTGAGTTGATGGGTTAAAAGGGACGTCACCGGTTATTAGTGAGTTAATAAGTTAATAGGGATGTCACCGGTTATTAGTGAGTTAATAAGTTAATAGGGATGTCACCGGTTAGTGGTGAGTTAACGGGTTAAAAGGGATGTCACTGGTTATTGGTGATTTGACGGGTTAAAAGAGATTTGACCGGTTATTGGTGATGGGATTTTACAGGTTATTGGTGAGTTAATGGGTTAAAAGAAATGTCACTGGTTATTGGTGAGTTAATGGGTTAAAAGAAATGTCACTGGTTATTGGTGAGTTAATGGGTTAAAAGAAATGTCACTGGTTATTGGTGAGTTTACGGGTTAAAAGAGATTTCACCGGTTTTTTGTGATGGGATTTTTACCGGTTATTGGTGAGTTAATGGAATTTCACAGAAAATCACGTGTGTTTGAGAAGAATTTAAGTTACGTAGTAACGGGTAACTTACTACAGTGCATAGACATACTTTGTAACAAAAAAATAGTTATTCTGTCAATAAAATCTCTTTTTTCCATATTTTCCAAATACCTGCAAATGTTGTTGAACGTATGACAACACCTTGAACAAACGTTGTGTTTTCCAATTTAAGACACAGCCATGGAAAATTGTCAGTACCCATAGTGGTCGCACATGATCCCTTATTGATATCTAAATTTTTAAAGTCACCATCTATTGCCAGATTCTGGGTATCTCCCGAACTTATCGTCGCTTTTGAATCTAGAGCTAAATTTCGCCCAGCTATTAAAAAAAAATTAACATAAATTAATTAATTCATACATGTTTATAATCATTCTATTGACTTACCAAAATAGATACAGTTTTTCTTGGGTGTGTAGGGATGGGGTTTAATGACTCTTATTCCTAAAAATAGAATAAAAAATGAATAAAAAATGAATAAAATGAATAATTAATTGAATAAGGAACTTTTACTTTTTCTTGCCAGCATATATCCAAGCATTAAACAGGATAAAGCTAGAAAGATGAACAGAAATATTGTAAGAATAAGTAAAAGTCTTGTCTTTTTTCTGAGGACAAATTAAAAATAGTTCTGTATTAATAAATGAAGAAAAATGAAATGCATTTTCAACGTTTTAAGTCTAATTCATACTTTTCTTTCTTTATTTCTTCGTTACGAATCGCATCTTTCTCTTTAAGATCTGCAAATCTTTGCGCTTCGGCTTCGGCCTCTTCCTCGCTGCTTTTTGCTGGTGGTGGTATTGGTACGCATTTAGCCTGACATAAAAGGAGTAAAATATTACATTTTCAGATTCAAGTATTAAAACAATAAAATTACATTTTCATCTTCTGCCATTCTTTAATAATGGCTGTGGTTTCATCGGGACAAGAAGAATGATTGTTTAATAATTATAATTATTTATAATTATTTATAAACAATTAGTAGCTGTCATTCTATTGTACCAACATTCTACTGTTGTGTGTTAAGTGGTGTAATTAGTGGAATTAGTGGAATTAGTGTACGGCGCTCTTTGGAAAATTAAGGAAAGGTACAATACTCCTAACGGTATAATCATCATTAAGTACTTTTGCACCAATTGTTTATTTAATCATTTTCAGCTGTTAATTATCTATAGCAGATATCGCATGTGCAAAAGTATTTGAATTTTTTTTTTTTTAAAAACCCTTTGTTTACTTAATGAACAAAACATCTCAAGTTATTATACAGTCAAGCAAATTGATGCCATTATAGTTAGCTACATATTATTCTATTCGATATACAATGAAGATGATCATTGAGTTTTCTTTAGCATTATTGTGCTTCGTCGTGGCAATTATTCCCATAGCTTTTCTGCTAATTTGTCTTCTTCTGGGAGAAATTGTTCGTCAAATCATCAGACTTTATTTATCCTTAAAACACAACCGGAACATCACGGTCGTCAATGGAAACGACGCTCTACTTCTGATCAGCGATCAGAAAACCGAAGTTGTCGGCACAGTCTGTCTCATTTTTCAAGGCCAACTAAATCTAGAAGCGGTCAAACGTGAGTTTCGCACATTTTGGACCGATCCTCAATTAAACGGTCACTTCCTCCATCCGAAACTACGCTGCCGACCGAAACAAGCGTACGGTTACTTCTATTGGATTCCCGAGGATGATTTTTCAATCGACGACCACATCCAACAATTCGATTGCAAACCGCCCGAAAATGACTCAGAATTGACAGAAATCTTATCGACAATTTGTAACCAATATTTCCCAGACAACATTTCACCCTGGAAGCATTACCTTTTCCCTCTAAACAATCATCCAGAACCCCACTACGCTTGCGTAATACGCTTTCACCACTGTTTGATGGACAGTTTCAATGTTGTCCGGATGATCGAAGAAGGATTGTTGGATAAATCGAGCGTGCACTACTTGACGCCTAAAGCAGCGACCGCTAAGAATATTAGCGAACCTTCGTTGAAATCAAAACTACTCTTGTTCTTCATTACCCTTTTCTATGCGCCATTCTACCTGGTCAAATTGGGATTTAGTAAGGACGTCAATAGTTTACACGGACCGAAACAATGCGGAAAACGATTCATACGGTGCTCGGAGCAAATAGATTTGAAGCGTGTTAAACGCGTCGGGAAAATGGTCGAAGCGACGGTCAACGATATTATGACTTCTTGCGTGACGGCGGCTTTGAAGCATTATTTCGTCGAGCAAGATGAAGATGTGTCGCAAATCCACGCGAATTCACCGATTTCGCTGCATACTGGTCTGCAGAAAGCGGGTTTTGTAAATAAATTGTCCGGTCTGTTTATTACTCTTCCTGTAGGAAGATGTATCGAGCCGTTGGATCGGTTGAGATTGGTACATGAAGAACTGTTGCATCAGAAAAAATCTTATTACCATTATTGCGCCAACTTGATAATTGAACTTTTAATAAATCGTCTGCCGCTGTTTATGTTTCTTCCTGCGATGTCGTTGAATGGAAGCACACTGGTCATCACGAATGTTCCCCTGTATCAGACCCAATGTGCCAACAAGTTTGGAGACAAGGCCAAGGAGTGTTTCCTCCTACCCGTCCACAATTCAAATATGAGTAAGATAAAACATTTCTTACATTGAACTTTCTTTAGAGATTGAGCTCGTGTATTGTGTTTTCACTTTTCAGGTGTTGGAGTAGCTGTAACCAGTTACAACGGTAAAATCCGATTGACAATGTCAGCCGATCGGACAGTAATTGATTGTGCAGAAAAGATTGAACAATTTTTAGCATCGTGCATCGAAGAATTTGAGATTTTAGACAACCTAGTCAAAGTTAACTCAACCAATTTAAAATAAAAATAATTTTATAGGTAAATCGTTGACAAAATTTACAAATCACAAATTAATTTGCTAAATTTTGCTAATAAGTCTGATTACCCGACCATTGATTGATTTAGTACCTATTAAGACCAGAACATCTAAGTTATTATAATGCGGAGACCATTTTGTATAAACAAGAATTAATAGATATCGTAAAACCCCGCTTTAGATCCTAGGGCTTTTAATCGAAAAACCGCCATTTTATAAAATTTATTAAATAATAATAAATAAAAAAGTCAAGCAGGCTGATTTTTAGCCCTAGGCAGGATGTTTCATAGCGGTGGCAAATGTCTAAGCTACTCTGCAAGTCCCAGCAAGTAATACAGTGTTGGGTATGCATCACCGACACTATATTACTTGCTGGAACTTTGCAGCATGGCCTATACTCTATTTTATTATTTCGTGCGCGAAACTCCCATTGGTTAATGACCTATATTGTATCGAAAGTATATATTGTGGCATCTTATTTTAATCCTCTAGTCGATCCGAGTCAAAAAATCATTGTTTCATAGACCAAAAAATGTGCGCAACAATAGAAAAACCTAAATGTAAATAATTTTTAAAAATATTTTACAAGCATTTTCATTTGTTAACAATGGCATGCACATTTTTGGACTACAAAAAATAATTTTTTGCCTCAGCTGAACTAGAGGATTAAATTAAGATGCCACAATATATACTTTCGATACAATATAGGTTATTAACCAATGGGAGTTTCGCGCATGAAATGATAGAGTATAGGCATTTGCCACCGACATGAACAAATCCTGTCTTTGCTGCTACATTAATGTTTTCAAAGCAAGTATAATTATATGTGATTGCTTATACAGCAAAGAAACTAGTTCTGTGGACATTGTTAAAAGGCACTATTAACTCAGATATGCACCAAAAATATTTCAAACTTTCATTTTGCCATCAGACAATCAAATTGTATTAAGAATTTATCTTTCAACAAGTGGTATATCACACTCATAGAAAAAAACGTACGTTTGTCACTAGGTGGCGCCTAGTGTACTTGACTCTGAAAGAATTTTGCAGCTGTTAAATATTACTTTATGAACTGTATTATTGTTTTTTGATTGATCTGATTTTTGTAACATTTTTGCAGTTTGTATCTTAGTGTTTTGTGTTGTTTTTTGCTCAAGGTCATCTGACATCATTTGTTTACTTTTTAGAGTCAGCTGATCTTCTCGAATGTTATTTGTATATAATCAGAAGTGCTTAAACTCTCCCTGAAGTAAGCCACTCAATACTTTTTCAGGCAACAGCATTGGGAACCTCTAAACTGCTCTTTTTAAATGTGGTGGCCGTTTTTACAACTTTGGAATTTTTACCTGTAGTGGCCTCTTCTGGGCAAAATTAACAGGAAGTTTGCACTTTGCACATGCTCAGTATTCCAAATTTTCTCCCCCTATTTTCTCCCCTTTTCCTTCTAAGTAAGGGAGTGAAGGCTTAGGGAATAACAATTAAAATAATTTTTTTTTGTATTTGTGAGTTGCACAAAACTAGCCTGTCATAAACACATCATGAAAAGTGTAAAAGAAATTTTATTCCTGGATAAAATTGATTAATATTAGAAAATCAAGAAAAATAATTTTTAGAACACAAAGTTTACATTTTTCTATTAAAAAGTAAAA
>AFFK01020663.1:0-18737 GCA_000239455.1 Strigamia maritima | reverse complement strand
CCTCGTGTTTGATATTATGGGTTCTACAAATCTCCGCCAATTTTGCATTGCAATATTCAGTTCCATTATCAGAACGTAAACGCTTAATTTTTGCTCCAGTTAATCTTTTCATATAATTAATATAATCAATAAAGCAACCAATAACTTGAGATTTGTTTTTCATAACGTATACTTTCACCCATCTTGTATAATCATCTACGAAGGAGACATAATATTTCGCCCCACCTTTGCTTTCATACTTAGTGGGACCCCACACATCAGTATGAACTAAATCCAAAACCTCCGATGACGTAATTTTGGTTTTAGCTTTGCCATATTTTTTCGTTTGTTTAGCTTTTATGCAAGTAATACAGTTCAATTCCTTTTTAGACAAGTTTGGTAAACCCCTAGCAATATTCTTCTTTGACATGCTGACCATCGAGTCTACGTTAGTGTGCATCAATCTTCGATGCCATAATTCGAGATCCCCAACTGGTTTACCCTCAGTAACGTTAACTTTAGTATTACTAAGCCCATTAATGGCCTTTGGCCTCAAAGATTCGGAATCAGAACTACATTTGGTTGCAACCAACTTAAACAATCCTTTAGACCTCGTAAATTTTAGTATTGGTTTTTCATTCTTATTTCTAACCAATATTTCATCTTTCTTGCCAGACCATGAGCACCCGGCTTCCAAGGCACGTGACCCGCTAATTAGATTACGTTTGCCGGTCGGAGCATACCCAACATTATTTAAAATTATTTTCTGCTGGGCATTATTTACCAAATGAGTAAATTCGACAGTACCTACACCCTCGACGTTAAAGGTCCCTGAATAGGCATTCATTTGATAAGGTTTGCCCATCGACAATTGAGAAAATAAATTCTTGTCATGACACAAATGTGTCCCGAACCGGTATCCCAAATCCATTCGTTTGCCACAGAAGACACACTCATAACATCAATAATTAAAGCTTCTGCGTCCAACGGCACGGAGTAGGATACAGAACTACCCCACTAGCAACGTTAGACTTCCCCTTTCTACAGGATGCGGAATAATGACCTAAACCTTACAAATCGAACAAGTGACTTCCTTTTCGATTTCTTGCAACAATCTTTCGAATAATGCCCCTTGGTTCCACAGTTGTAACAAATAAATTCCCGTATTGGATTTATTTTACTGGATCTCCTTTTGTCTGTTGACAAAGCATTATCCCCATTATTCCCAGCTTTAATCTCACTATTATTTAAATGCATGTTCCGCGCTTTTAAATTTTCAAATTCTTCTATTAGCATCGCTTCAACCTTACTAGGGATAAAATCGGCATCTGGCCAACGATGCATAACACTAACTGCATTATGATATTGGGGTGGTAAGGTACAGGTCATCCTGTAAGCTATATCATCATCAGGAATTTTCTTGCCGGCTAATTCTAGATCTCTCGCTAATTGGGTTATCCGATTCAGAAATAAAATAATGCTTTCATTTTCTTTTATTTGTGCTAAGTGGAATTCCCCCAATAATCTAGAAATACGCGCTTTGGATTTGGGTTCAAATGTCTTGCCCAACTTCTCCCATCTCTCAACCGGCCCGACTAAACCATCTAATAAACATTTTAGTTTATCCTCAATTCCTAAGAAAATAATACCACCCGCCTTAGATTGCTCGGTATCAAATTGCGTAATAACATCTGCTGTTGCACCGGCAGCAACAGCGTGTTTTGAATCAATAAACTTGCTTAACCCCTTACTGGCTAAACAAGACAACATATCACGCTTCCAACTTACGTAATTTGTTTCATTGAGTTTCTTAAAACTCAAAACACTCTCGCGTTCAACCATATTAAATTAAAACGCGATTCCCAAAAACAAAAATATCAAGAATTAAATCTACGAACCTAAAACTATTAAGTTCGCAAAACTTCCCGTAATATAACTATAAATTACGTGAAAACCCCAAATATATTAATTAAATATATTAAATAAATATTATAAATAATATATTAAATATATCAATTAATGCGAAATATGTCCGCAACTTGCCAAAAATAACCCAAAAACCCAATAATTTGAAAAATTCTATTTCAAAAATTCTCGAAAATTTGTTAACTGACTCCGCTAACACTAAACTCAGGCTTAAGAAACTTAATTTAAACTGTAACTGTGCAAGGATCAAAAACCACGCACAAATTCGAATCTTTTTAAATAAAAGAATTCTAAAAATATGAATTTCTTTCAAAAATCCGTAAACAAAGCGATAGAGCTCGATAATATCAAAACTGACTAGTTTATCTTCAATAAACACATCAAAAATTGTGAAAATTCCGCTCAAATTCACAAAAACAACCCAAAAATCAATTAATATCTCGATAAAACCTCGGAGGATCAAGCCCGATCCTTGTCGAACCTGAAAATCGCTCAAAAGAAAGTAAAATAATGTCACAACAATTTTCCCCAAAATGATAGATAGGGAGGCACCATGTACCAGATCCTCGGGATGAAAGTAAAAGTCCCTTAAGGTTAGGTACCCTCGAAGGTGAAAAATTGGAAAAAGACAAATAGTGACAAACAACAAAAAAGTAAAGATCTCCACTAAAGGAGCGTCGGCTTCCGTGTAGACTTCCGAGTTGACTTCCTGGCTTAATTGTCCGTAAATTTTGTCATCAGTTGCTCTCAAAGTCAAAGATACATCCAAGGATCCGAAAATATCCAGAAAACGATCACATAACACCAAAAATCCTTCTTGAAGCAGCGATATTAGCTGTCGGACGTCCTGGCACAGCAAAAAATCCGTACGGGTCCAAACAACCTTGGTTAGACTCACAAGGTGACCAAAATGGCGTCCGTGACTGCAAAATTTGAAAACACGGCAGTAAAATGCCAAATAAACAAGATAATGTAATAATTACCTTTGTTTGTCTCCACAGAGCTGGAGACAAACATAAACCGCTCACTTCTATGCTTCGCAACTCGCGATTAGGCCTCGCGAACTCACGAATAGGCCTCGAAACTCGAAAAAGTACCTCCGCACTCAAAATGAGCCAAAATGTGCTCATAAACGCCAAAAACTCACGAGAATACATTAGAGCACAGTGTCCACAATGCTAAGACCCATAACCATGTTATTTGTTGCTGGAATTTCATGTATTTTGGAGACATAAAAATGAGGCAGAGTTCACATCACACTAGCAAAACCGCAAGTGAGTAAACTTTTATTAAGTCTAAAAATAACTCTTAAAAAACTACAGAGGCTTTGAATAGCCAACTTACATATTTTACATAAAACATGATTGTACAGTGACTTACTGGACACATATAAATAAATTAAACATAATAACTATAATTAAGTATTTATACAATATAGAATAAATTCAAACAAACACAGAATATCATAACAGCTAGGCCTGGCGAAACACGTGTCGTTGGCTAGGCCTGGCACACACGTGGATGTTGGACAAAGGGGTTTTCCTTTATAGTGTTTGGTGGTTGAGTTTAAGGTTGATTTAACGAATACCCTTTCTATATTTGTAGGTCCTGGCGCTTAAACTACAGCAGTCCTGTGAGTTATTTGGTGTGTATCCGTGGCATCGGGTTTTCAGTCAATCCCTGTATTTTACGGGGCCTGATCTGGCGAGGAAGTTTGATGCTCTGTGGTTTACCTTGGTTCTCTGTGAATGTCTTGAATAATCTGCCAAACTTCCTGTTGCAAGAGCTTTTATACTCTTGGTGTCACATGACCAAACAGGTGGTGAAGAGGGGTGCTAATCCCCTACGGAATGTGACTACAAAGGAGTTGAGTCATCTCAACTCCACCCAACATTCTTGGTGGAGAATGTTCGTACTATGGCGAGGATGAACTTTCACTGTACGATATAATTTAAAAGGAATATTAAATTAATTACACTTTATTAATTACTAATAACACTAGTCACCACAAAATATATATCACAGTATGGCTAGTTCACACATGTGTTTGAAGAAATGCGATACCTCGAAAAGCAGGAGAGCCCTGGTCGAATGAGGCCCTGAGCGGTTACAGGACTAATGGCGTCTGCAACCACCGCATTCGCTTCTGTCGATACAAATTAATATATAGTTCAAGTGGTATTTACTTACTCATTAAAAGGATTGCCAGATAAAACCATTTGTTCGATTAAGAAATTAGAGGATAGCGAATTAACATAAACCTAAAGTCAGATTTCAAAACAAGGCGGGAGCCCAATCAGTAAGACAAGATTGCGGATCCCTAATTGGACTAGGGCAAGCAAAGTAAATGTTCACCTTTGCTTGGACTGGATGTTAGAAATAACAAAATGCACGCGTTACAAGTTGATATCATAACCAGGTCTAGCGAGGTACGCCACTTGAGCTGTAAAAATATGTGTGAATGCTTAGAGAAGAGATGAACTGAAAACACATGAGAATTCAGATGAAAATGACCTCCAAACAAGGGTGAAGGGACCAGCCCTACTAGTTGTTAGCTGTGTGGTAGTAGGAAAGAGAGTGAGCTCCCAAAGTTCGGTAGAAAACATCAAAACTCATATTGCAAAATCATTGGTCCTCTAAAAGTGAGGAACCAATGGGAGTGCAGGAGTAGATGAGTCAACTCACTCATAATGCACAAATACGGGTCATTCCAAATGAAAGATGTTAAATTAGAGGTGTTCTCAAGGTAAAATCCAGTGTGTTGACCAGAGAATAAAGTGAGGCATGTTGTATAGACACATTGCAAACTCGCAAGTGTTGACTTTTATATAAAAAACCGTATAGGTGGCGGCAAAAACCTACGGTAGTCCATAGTTGACACCAAGTTATAAAATACAACTCATAAATAATACGGTATAACATTAGATACATAAACACAATACAGAATAAATACAAATATATAAATATACGAGTATAAATTAACAAAAGACAAAAATAACACGGGGGGATTACATAATATCACAAAAAGAGAACAAAGTCATGATAAATGACCTTGGCCAGACACACAAATGGATCATAACAGGACACAAAAGTAATAATATTCACAGAATTTGGATTTATTATGGGAATATAAACCTAGGAACGCGTATGCAAAATACAGCCCATGACATATAATTAAATCAAACAATATATTTGTAATAAATTATTTGACATTTATTTTTTTTTTTGGCCAAATAAATTTTTGTGAATTTTTGTGAAAAAAAACACAGTTAGAATGAAATTTAAACAAGTTCTATTGGAGCTACACAATTTTCTTTTCAAATAAATTAATATGGGTAATGTGTGTTTGATTTTCAATTTGAATTTTGCAAAGTGTTTTTACTTTTTAAATTTATTTTATCTTTTTTTCAGTTATTTTTAAAAAAGTTAAAAATATTTTTACACTTTGCAAAATCCAAATTGCAATGCAAACACACACTACCCATATTTATTTATTTGAAAAGAAAATTTTGAAGCTCCAACTTGTTTAGATTTCAGACTTAACATTCTGACTCTGTTTTTTTTCACCAAAATTCACAAAAATTTATTTGGCCAAAAATAAATAAATAAATAAATGTCAAATAATTTATTACAAATATATTGTTTGATTTAATTATATTTGAATAAAATTTTAAATATGTCGCGCAACATATTGTCGCAATCTCTAATGTCGCGCTGACTTGTTGTCGCGATTATCAATGTCGCGCCAACATATTGTTGGGATTTTCTATGTTGCACCAACCCATTGTCGCTATTAACGGTGTCGCGACTAATGTTTGTCGCAGCAAAAGTGTGACAATGTGAAATTAGGATCGATATTGCAACAATATCGTCCAACCCACTATGCATAAAACACGATACAAACACAAAAAAGTACCGAGAATAAATTATGCAAATATAGTTTTAATTTATATATAGAATTTATTTACACTTACAATTGTATAATACTAAGATATGCAAATGTGATCGATTTACATATCTTAAGCCTATTTGGTTCCATGTGCTTAGGCTTAACCCAATGGTGATATCTAGGCGATCCCGAGGGATATGATCGACTTAAGTTTGTCACAACCCAAAAGGAACAAGATAGATTGATTGCATCTATGCAGGAAACCATAATACCATCAACTCCACTACAATAAAAGGTTAGGGGAAGAAAAGAGGTGTAAATGGTCAAGCCACAGCCACGTGGCGACCTAAGTGGTTTGAACCACATTCCGCGTATTACACCACGCGTTATTTCTGCATTAAGGGCCCAGGGCCAGAAAATGGGAAATAAACAAGAGAGTTACTCACCGCAGCCCCAGTCCAATGTCACGTCACGTCAGAATCGGTCATCGATCAAAGGCCGTGTCTCGGTCGCTCCCTGAAGCCGTATGGCCCATGCGATTATTGATCGATCCAGACATCAGCGGCCAAAAGCTCAACATATAATGTGCCGACACTATATGGGAAGTATAGTCCTTTTTACCCCATGTTCACCTCATATTCACCTATTAATCAGGTGTTACAAAGTAACAAACACAGGCGCCACAGGGACATGCACTACACCGACTATACACCTCCTTGCCAAAAAAATGGAACAGGTACTTTTTTATAAAGTTGAAAATCAATGGCTTTAATGTTCTCATAACTACTGTACTTGGTGAAAGACAAACAGCCCAGACTCCATTGGAGCCCAGACCGGGACTTGATCCCAGATCCCCCAACGAAGTCCATGGCAACGAAGTGATGTCTGTCGTCTAATAAATGACATCAACTGGTGAAGGAAGTGGAGTGGTGAAGTAACATTCAGTCTCTGATTCTGTTGGAGCCCCAGGTAGCTTAATGGTAAAGCACCCAACCGGCAATTGGGGATCTGGGTTCAAGTCCCGGTCTGGGCTCCAATGGAGTCTGGGCTGTTTGTTTTTCACCAAGTACAGTAGTTATGAGAACATTAAAGCCATTGATTTTCAACTTTATTTTCAATGTGTTCTCGTGTTGTTTTCTAATTTAGGTACTTTTTTAAAGTCAGAAAAATGAAAATTTCTTAAAAGCTGTAATACTGACAGACAAATGGTTTTAAGAGGATTTATAGGAATGGTAGAGCTATCATTTTGTGTAAAATTTTTGAAGATTAATTAAGTAGTTATTGAGAAAAAAATTAAAAACCACCAAAATCAGGTTTTTGCAATTTTGATAATATCTCAAGAACTGTTAAAGATAAATTTAAAAATTAAACTTATTTAGGATGTTTAATTTCTTGGACAACTTTTCTAAATTAGATGTATGGGTCTGCGAAGCCCTTAAAAAAAGTCATAATGGAGCTATTAATGGTTGTCAACAATCAAAATTTTCAAAAAATCATTATGACTAGAATTTTATTCAAATCCAATGATACTCCAAGATGTTTAACTGCATACATACATCTAACACATCCAGGATGTATGGCTTAATTCATCAAGAATTCTGGTCGTAATGATTTTTTGAAAATTTTAATTGTTGACAACCATTACATAGCTCCATTATGACTTTTTTTGAGGGCTTCGCAGACCCATACATCCAAATAGAAAAGTTGCCCAAGAAATTAAACAGCCTAGATAAGTTTAATTTTTAATTTTATCTTCAACAGTTCTCGAGATATTGTCAAAATTGCAAAAACCTGATTTTGGTGGTTTTTAATTTTTTTCTCAGTAACTAATTAATCAATCTTCAAAAATTTTACACGAAATGATAGCTCTACCATTCCTATAAATCCTCTTAAAACCATTTGTCTGTCAGTATTACAGCTTTTAAGAAATTTCCATTTTTCTGACTTTAAAAAAGTACCTGTTCCATTTTTTTGGCAAGGAGGTGTATACATGTAAGACACTTTGCAGTATGGTTATTAACATGCAATCCATAAAATGCTATGGTTTGTTACAATACACTTTAAAGGTCAATAATATATACACTCAATATAAATACACATACCATCTAGGCCAATAATCACAGGCAAACAATATCACAGATCAAACAAGGCAAGTCAGGGTTTCAGTTCAGTATTTCACACTACTTCTTGTTTTACATGAGCTTGTATACTCTGCCAATCTCTCACTAATCCCTAAGGAATGTGTAGATAACAGAGTGGCCAATGGGTGATGCCGATTGTGGAATGTAATGACCACTTCCGGTATCATCCAACATTCCGATGTGGATTGGGGCGAATGGTCAATGCAATATATAAATTATATATTTATTGGTGATTACTTTGGTATTTATCATAAATAAATGCGATATTTATTATCCACTTATTTATATTTGAAGTCATGATCGAATATGCCGCTAAAGATTCAATAGCATGCTCTGGTGGCAATTCTTAACCAAAACTACGGTTCGAGACCATCACACGTCCCACCGAAAGGAAAAATGAAGGAATTTACATCTTCATTTCATCGTGATAAGATGCTCAAAATTGATGCCCTTGGGTGTTTATCTGATTTATCAGTGTGTCACCCAAAATCATAAAATCGGTGTGTATATATTGCATTAAAGTCAAACAATAGTCTGTTAGCAGAAATATTTTTAACTTTAAAGAATATTTAAAGTGTAGTTCATGATAATTATTTTATTTACTAAAATGAATTATCATGGACTGTAGAGGGTGACGTAATCGTTATCGTACTTGGTGTTACGTTTACGAATACGCTTTGTCTTTTTGTAAGGTACAAGAACTTGTTCCTTACGACTCTTCGCTTTCTGACGACGCTCACGGTGTCTAGACACTGTAGGTATCGCAGTAGACGGGGTTGTGAGTGACTCACCAGTATTACTCTCTGCATTAGAGGGGTCTACTGGTGGGGGATCCACTTCCATTGGTTCGTCGTCTTCACTCTTGATTGAGTTTGGTACGACTACCGAGGTTGGGATGGTAGCCGGTGGTTTCACCACTTCCATCCACTTGGGTGTCTCATGAGGAACATCAGTACCAACGGTTTGGTTCTGAATCCATTGTTCCACTGGATACTCAGGAATGTATGGGGAGAGATCTTTTATATTAATCGAGCGCTCGATCTTGCCATCGGACACTCGTCTTAATTTGTAAGCTCCTCCGCCATGCACTTCTATTATCTTCCACGGGCCGTCTCTCTTAGGTGAGAATTCCGAGGTGATAACTTTATCTGCATCTGACAATATGTGTCTTCTTCCAGACAAGGTCCATCTTTTGGAACTCACAAATATAAAACTTATCTTTGTGAATTCGTCGATGACGTTCATAATTGTCAGCTATCTTTCTGTACATGTCCTGATGAGCTCTTCTCAAAGTGTCCATCAGATCATTAACAAAAGCTTCTGGATTGTTGAGATCCAGCCTCCTTCTACCTGTCACTACACGCGGGTCAAAAGGTAGAGGTACTGTGCAACCCGTATTTGGGTGTAGAGGGGAGTAGCCTGTGGCTTCGGATTTATTGGTCCGCTGCGCATAGGCAAACTCATTCAAATAGCGAGGCCATTGTAAATGTACGTCAGTGTAAATAGCTAACATCATCTTGATGTCTCTATTTGCATGTTCCGTAGGATTTGCTTGTGGATGATAAGTACTAGTGCTACTAACAGCTATGTGCCTTTTAGCATAAAACTCCTTGTAGATTGTACTTACAAACTGGGGACCATTGTCACTTATAATTTTGGATGGATGTCCAAACCTTCAAGCGACCTCGTTCACCTTATCCACAATCTTGTTGCTGGTGGCCGTAGTCAACGGATAGAGCTCTACAAACTTAGTGCATTGATCAATAATGTTCAAGATCCATTTGTATTGACTTCTGGACGCTGGCTTTGATCCCATTAGATCTGTACACATCACTTCCCATGGGGTAGTCATGTTATGTAGTGTGTAGGGAGCAGCACACTTCTTTTGTTGGCTAGGTTTATATGTCTGGCAATGCACGCAACTATTCACATAATGACGTACATCACGGTCCATTCTAGGCCAATAGTCCAAGTGTTTAGCCCTATCAAGAGTTTTACTTCTACCTGCATGACCACTCAAGGGATGTCCATGACAAGTAAATAGTGCTCTCTTGACCAATGATCGAGGGATAACTGTTTTGAATCCGTTACCAGAGTCATTCAGCTCCTCTTAAAAGGTAGGCCTAAAGAATACTAACAACTTGGATTGATCATTCTCATCAACATCCAAGATGTAGCCTCTTATTTTGTGTTTCCATTCGACACGGTTATGGTACTCGTCCATTTTTTGTCGAACTTCTTCACTTCTATTCAGATAATTTTTGAATTTTCTTCCAAACTAGATCTGATCTTTGAGCTTCAATGATCTCGCTCCTAGTAGGTGTGATATCATTGAGGATCTCAGTTAAAGCACTGTGGAGAGTTTCAGGCTCGTCCACCTCACCTACCCCTTCTTGCTTTGACATATTCTCGTAGGATTTTTCAGAGCAAAACTTAACACCAACATTACAGAAGTATTCTGATTTCTCAGAAATCTTCCATACTGGGTTAGGGAGATTTTCTGACCAATCTGGCCAAAACTGAGTGATTTCAGTTTCTTCCACCTGATCAGTAATAGGTATTTCAGTAATAGGTAGTGGGGCTCTTGAAAGGGCATCTGCTACTTTGTTCTGACTACCTTGTCGATACAGTATTTTGAACGCTCCGCACTGGATTTTCACTGCCCAGCGTCCAAATCTGCCTGAAGGTTCTGGAGTTGACATCAACCACTTAAGTGCTTGAGCATCAGACTCCAAAATGAATGTAGTGTATTCGAGGTATGGTCTAAATCTGTCTATAGCCCATACCACGGCTAAACACTCTAATTCAGGAGTAGAGTATCTCACCTTTGCTCCTCTTAAGACTCTACTTGCAAAAGCAACAGGGCGTGGTTTTACAATCATGCCTTGTTTCTTATCGCACCATACTGGAGCATCCTGACAGAGTACAGCCCCAAGTCCAACTTGGGATGCATCTGTCAAAATGACAAAATGGCTTTTTCAAGTCTGGCATCAGCAAGACATTCTCGTTACAAAGGACGTCTTTTACTTTTTGAAAAGCTACTTCTTGTTCCGTGTCCCACTGAAAGTCAGTGTCCTTGCCACCCATCAACTTGGTGAGTGGTTTAGATATTTCAGCGTAATATGGGATGAATTTTCTGAAGAAATTAGACATTCCACGAAAAAGCTGGATATCCTTTACACACATAGGTGTAGGGAACTTCTTTATCGCCGAAATTTTGTCTGAGTCACCTCTCAGTCCCTGAGGTGTGATCTAGTGGCCCAGAAACCTGAGTTCTGTTCTTCCAAATTTCGACTTCTTAGCATTTACAGTCAAGTTAGCTGCTTTGATTTTCTCTAGCACCAACTTGACATGTGTCATATGCTCTTCCCAAGTGTTAGAGAATATGATGACGTCGTCGAGGTATACCGCGGCGAATTCACCAAGATGTCTCTCCAACACCTTCTCCATTAGCATTTGAAAGGTGTTGAGTGCATTACACAGGCCAAAAGCATTCTAACAAATTGGTAGGTACCTTTTGGAGTGTAAAATGTAGTTTTACACTTGTCTTCCTCTAACATCGCCACTTGATAGTAACCTTTTACTAAGTCAAGTGACATAAAGTATTTAGCCTTCTCACACTGATGTATAAGAATGTCAATACTTGGCATTTGGGTAACTTCGACTTCAGTAATGGCATTAAGCCATCTGTAGTTGATGCACAAACGATACGAACCATCAGGTTTTGCCACAATGACAGGTTGACTGATGTAGGGACTGTTTGATTTCTCAATAAGGCCTAGTTCCTCTAGTTCTTCTACAAGAACAAGCATTGTTGACTTTTTCTGCGGATTATGCTGCCTATATGCATTTCTGGGTATAGCAACATCCGGCTTAAACTTAATCTTGTGGGTTGCTAAGTGAGTGCAACCAGGTTTATCACTGAAAACTGTTTTAATGCCTGCCAACACTTCTCTTAGCACTAACCTTTGCTCATCCATGCAATTGCTGCCAGCAACCAACTTCTCATCCCAATCCAATGAATCTAGCTTAATGTCTTGATTCATTAAAAGAGAGTTTACCTTAGTACCCTAAGACTCATCGTTAGCAGGGGCATAAGGTATGACAAGTTTCGACAAAAATTTGCACTTGAACAGACCCGCATGTGCATCTGGTAACAGGCCCACTCTTCTCACGAAGTTGTGTCCTATTATCAGGTTGCACACATTAGATGGCAATATGTAAAATGTCATGGGGGTCATCTGCTCCTCGCCCCATTGAATACATAGAGTCACCTGTCCAACAGGCTCATGAACAATACCAACAGCGTGTATTTTAATGTTCCTGGGCAGTTCTTAAATGTAACCAGTTAGACATCCAGTGTCATAGAGCATTTGTTCCCCTATGAAGCATTGGGTGGCACCTGAGTCCATCAAAGCATTGTACTTTAGTCTTCCGATGACTATAGGCATACGTGGACTATCATTCAAGTTCTCAAGGCATCTTAGAAAGACATTTTGGAACTTGGATGGGCCACGACCCCTTTTAGTACAGCACATAATTTTCTTCTTCTTCTTCTTCCAGAAAGCAGGAAAACTATGTTCATCATGAGCCCCACTGGAGATGTTTAAGCGCTTCAACTGAAGCCTCATCTTCTCCAGATCTTCATCCACACCACCTGTCGAACTGCCAGATGATTTGGAAGTTGGGATCACTTTTTTTGGTTTTGGAGGAAGTGTCTTTTCAGAGTTGACTTCCTCCACTACTAGTTTTTTGCATGAGAGGTTTGTTTAGCAACATCCTCTGATGTGTTCACTTTTGACACGGCCAGGAACTCAGTTAACTGTTTCCTGACTAAATCCTTAATCGATTCATTGTGATTCAGTGTGGTTAGCTCTTTTTCAGTGCATCGAGCTGTGACTGGATACCCGGTGTCACACTCGACTCACTTGTCTTAGAGGAGTAGTCAGCCTTGCTCTTCTTAGGACATGGTTCTCCAGTTGCCATCGCACTATATTTCTGCTTGTATTCAGCAGTTTTCTGGTATGAGTAGCAGTTCACTTGGATGTGTTCCTTCTTGTTACAGAAGTTGCATGTTCGAGTCTCTGTTTTCGTACCATCTTTGCATGTGAACTTCTTAGCCTTATTCATAATAAGATTCAGAAATTTTTCTGCAGTATCTGCAGTATCAGAATCAGTTTCACTAGTAACCATGTCTGATTCTGTCACTTGGATTACTGCTTTTATGGCAGTTTTGGCTTTCTGCTTAGGTGGAAAGATGGGTTTTTCCGTCTGAGTACCATTGATAGAATCTTTGGTATTCTGACTTGGTAAGTCCTGAGTTCCAGCACTAAAGTACAACTTATTATCGCAGATGTACTTATGTACAGCAGTGATACCAAGTTGCAGCGGATTTCGATTCTCCAAATGCATTCTGCCCTGTGCAGAGGCATGTTGGATGAAAGTCCACTTTGCCATTACATCAGGCATAATGGATTGGCAAATCCAAGCCTTATGGAAGCATACCACGTAAGAGAAGAGAGATTCCTCTTCACCTTGCGTGATGGCTTGTACTTGCTGGACTCTTTGTTCCTCGGGAACATCAAATCTAGCAATAAATAGCTCTTGAAAGCTCTTCCAGTTACTAAATAGATGCTGGTTTTCTTTGTACCAAAGCTTACCAACATCTGTTAGATAACTGGGTATACCAAGGTGTACCATTTCATCTAGGTTAGAGAACACTGCAACTGCCAAGGCCATACCGGCCTTGGCAGTTGCAGTGTTCTCGACAACTTCCAGGAAGCGCATGCACTTCTCTGAATTGCCATCAAACTCAAAGATATCGACGCCTTTAAGATGATGAACCTTATCAGGTCGACTCTCTCTCTGCGGCATAGCTTTACAAAAAGTGTTCATCAAACGCTCTGTAAAAGCAATGCATTCATCCGCACTCATCATACCTGGATTTGATCCGGCTGACGGTTGAGATGAATTCTGTGGGCCCATGTTAGGTGCACCACCAAATCCACTTTGGGGACGGTTATTTTGGTTTTGAGTACCTTTATAACCATTTCCATTGCTTTTGGAGGGAAGTGGTCCTGCACTATGTGTTGGGCCATTCCCTGCCTGGCCATTTTTGGAGTGACCAGCAATATGGTTTGGATTAAACCAAGGTGGTGGCTGCTACTGTCCCATATTTGGTTTTCCTGCTGGAGTTGTAGGTATCCCTCCATTATTGGAATAATGAAATGGGTCACCAGGCATTCCAGAAGATTTCCAAAATGGGGGTGGTTGATAAAATTCTTGTCTCAACGGTGATGGAGCCTTAAATTGGGCTCCAGCCACTGGTGAGAAGAAAATATTGTTCCTTTGCTGAGGTGTACTCTGCCTAGTAGCAGAGGGTGACCCAGTATTGGATTGTCGACCCACCGGAATGCTATGAGACGGCGAGGGTATGTAATGTCTACCACCTAATATGTGTGTGGATGATACAAATCTCGGGCTCATTTGCATTGGTATTGGAGAGATACTTTTCACAGGTGTTTGAGGAACACTAGTAAAATGTAGATTCTCCTGTCTAGGAATTCCAAATGCAAGCCTATTATTAGGTGGCTTTGGGATCTCCTTGACATTGTAAGGAGGAACTGGAGTTGCTGTTGCAACATAAATTGTTCTCCCGGGTCACTCAAAGCAGTTTTTGGTTGGCCAGGAACTCTGGGAGTGGCCTCTAGTGCAGTCAACAGTTGCCCAGCTCTTGATCTGGTGTCAAACATGACAGGGGTTAGTCCCATCCTCTCTCTAACTCTGGGGATTACAGTAACCAACCTGGTTTTAGGGGGAGTTTGGAACAATTGTCTCTGTACTCTTGGTGGAGGTGGTCCTTGCTTTCTGGGGCTTTTCACGGCCTCAGAATACAAAAACTGTTCTGCACCATCAGTCATTGCTGTTCTAAGAGGGCTTTTGTTTGAATCTGTATTCAAATTTTGGGTCCTCTCTTTAACAGCTGGAGGCACCATTCGAGGGATATGTCGGAATGGTACTGGAGTTAGCATTCACGGCCTATCCAACGTGGTATGGTTTTTTCCAGTCAAACTCATACCTAGGTTGGTTTGTAGCTGTCCTGGATTTGCCAACTCTTGCAGATGCTGTCTCAAGTCAACAATAGATGCAAAATCTGCTGAGGTTAACTTGAAATGCCTGCAGTAGTTCTCAAATACACGAGAATGGTACACAGGATTTCTCTTGTGTATTTTCTTGTTCACGACTGGTTGAAAGCCATCTCTTTTGCGAGCTCTGCGTTTCGGCATGAGCTTTGGCCTGTCGTACTGATTTGAAGTTTGTCACGTTCAAATAGAAGAACTGACAAATGTCTTTCAGCATTCTGCTAGGAGAATCACTGTTGGCACGCATGGGATGTGTACCATTAGTGTTCTCAATCGGCAGTGTTGATCCATCGTGTGGATGACTGTCGATGCAGATTTTGAAATAGGTCGTCGCAGAGCATTAACATGCACTCGGGCCTCTTTCAATGAGCGAAATGCTGTTGCATCAATATGATTTGCATCACAGTATGCAAAGAATACCTGATCTCGGACTGAATTGATCAAGTCATCCTTGTTGACTGATAAAACAGAAGGAGATCTGGAATGATGCTATCCAAGTCTTTGCATCCTCAATGGTTGCAAAGTTGTCAGCATCCAGATGGTATTGATTACAGAAATCAATAAGCATCTGTTTTTCCCGCTTTACTTGGTTGGTCAAGTTCCCTTTGCGGTTTGCACGCTGTAACTCAGCCAGCCTAGCTGCATTATCCGCCTGTTCTCTTTGCCTGCTGAATTCCCTAGCTTCTTCAACATTGGAGAAGAAAGTAGAATCCAGTTTGTAGAACTGGCCGTATGCCAATAATCGCGAGTATAGAATTGGTGTAGGCGATCGATTATTTTGACCACGTGGTGTGGTATTTTGATTAAAATGTCAGAATTATTCAAATTCGCCATAATACTGATGATCAAATCGAAATCTTAAGCTAAAAGATAAATTCAAAGTGTAGCAAACACAATTAATAAAAGGAGAGGACTAATACTAACAATTATCCTATCAGACTAACAATTTAAACTGAATAAAAGTCTAAACTAAAGCTAATAAACAATATAATTCGATTATATTTACCACACTGTTGTCGTAACAGTGATTAATTCGTCAAAAAATCATCGAAAATCATCAAAAGCACGTGGTCCAAAACTGTTGAAAAATCGTCTGCACGGTCTTCTCGATACATCTGGGGCACAAGTTGGATGAGAATGAAGATGGAATCAATCTCATCTGGCTTTTATATCAAACCAATTTGAATTTGCCACCAGTTGCTTATCAGTGGTCAGTGATTGGTTATGACATCATAACCTAACCCACTGGCCAATGACAGCAAAGTATCATTGGATCCAAAATCCTGGTGTTAATTAATGTAAATGGGCCCTATTGTGTATTTTTAACAACAAAATACACATGGATCCATTGCTAATTAACTTGGACCACAAATTTCAAAATTAATTCTTGACTTCCATTTTCTCGAAATATGAATAAAATCAAAAAAAATCTTGAAAAATTTGTTTCTTTATTTCAATTCACTTGGTGCGAATGTGATATTCACCATTTTCCACCAAATGAATCGAGTGTTTCTTTTCTTTTTTCGATTTTGGCCGAATTAGCGCGTGGAAACCGTATAGAGACGTGTCGCTGTCCCCCGTTTCATTGGGCTGCACGGCGCGTCTTTTACGGGAAAACGCGTGTGGGGCGGCCGGCGCGCATTGTTGAAGTCGGCTGTGCGCGTCGATTGATCGCCGTAACATCGGTTTTACGTTTCGGGATCTTCTTAATTCTGCATTTATCTAGTAAATCAGAGTTGGGAAGGTCTTTACTTGGCAATTGGAAAATGTAAGACCGGTAATTACTGCGGCAACTTTCCAATATTTTTTGAAAAACATCGAATTTTTTAAGAAGTGTAAAACGTAGTTTTCACAGTATCCGTAACTTCTTAATTGTTATTTTAATTTTGTGGAGTGTAAGACCAGTAATCGCTTGAATTATTGGCAACTTAACAGAATTTTTAGTGTATTGTCCTATTTTGAGAAGTGTAAAACGCATAGTTTTGACACTATTCGTAACTTTTCTTTTTTAGAATGTACTTTTGATTATGAGAATGGTAAGACATGTAATTCCTAGATTACCTGCACATTCTCATTTGTCAAAACTTTGATTTTTGAGAAGAGTAAAACGTGTGATACTTGATTACCCGCATCTCCTCATTATCAGACCTTGAAACTTTATCATTTCCATCTCCAAATTTGCTTTTATTAAAAAAAAATTCCAGAGATAAAAAAAATTCTGTTTCACTAGAGTGGTGGGACTTGTCTTTATTGTACCTGCCCCATCACTATAAAATGTAAGAAGGAGTAATAAAAAATAAAATTTTATTAAAATTTTCTTAATTTTCAAGCAAAAATTTGGCAAAATCTGCCATTTTTCACTCTATTTTTTGGCATAAGTACCCATTATTCAAGTACTTTCTCTCTATGTCTTAAACCTAAATGATCGCGCGTGAGCGTGATTACTGTTGTGGACGTTGTGGACCTACTTCGTACTGTGGTGAGGTCCAGAAGCCCTTCTGTATTGACCGGAACGCGTTTTGAGCAAAAATCCAATAAGTTGAATTTCGATGGGAATCCCGAAAACTTGATGCCGCCCGCGGTGCCCGGCTCCCGCAGCGGTGCAAGCCGATCTCCGTCGAAATAAAAGTCGGCTCTAAAAACACATTTTAGAGCAATTCCAATAACAGGAACGTGTTCTGTGTGCTAAGGTGAGTCAGAAACATTGATTTCATAATTATAACCTGATTGGTTAACTTTGTGGCCCAAAAACAGCAAGTTTGACTTCCAAAGTCTGAATTATGCCTAGTTAGGCCTTCCAGGTGCACTGAGTGTGGAAATGCCTCGTTTTTGGCTGTGTCAACCTCCTTGGTGGCTGCAACTGGGTGTGCTTGTATGCCACAAGTGAATACAGGTAAAATATTAACTCAACTCACAATTTAAAAGCCAAATAAAACATCCTGTTTTATTTCCTCAGGTAAAAACACTTGGAGGACATCTTGTCCTCATACATGAAGTTCAGAGCAGGAATGATGTCATCACCTCATGACATCATGACAGAAAGTGTACATACAGTATAGAATAACTCAGGTAAGACAGGCAGCAATCAAAACACAGTAACGCCACCTGGCTTCAAAATACATAACTATAAATGCTGTAAATTTTCCAAACAATTCCAAATTGTGCATTAAGGTTATTACAACATTAAGTTGTGACGGTCCAAAATCGGAAACTACTTATTATTCTGCCACTAGATGGCGTTGACTGTTTGTCCGCGCCAAATTCAAACTACAGTTATCAGTTATTCTCACTTTTGGGTCTAATAAATAACTAAGAACAGTTTGACAAGTAAATAATTCATAACAGAGTGTATATTTATTGAATTATGATAAATAATAATATTTCACATTATTATTTATACATTGGATGGAAATCACTTGTAAAAGTGATTATTATTTAGGGAAAGTGTTGTGAGGAATTCCTCGCAACCCTTAGTCCTTTCTTGCGTATCTAGGTAATTGGTCGCACCTGCGACCTACTTCCTAGTTTGTGTAGCTGACCCTTGACCCTGGTCAAGCAGAGTTCACTTGGACCCTGGCAGGAAGTTGTACCGATTGGCCCAACTCCCGGCGTGTCATAGTTAAGCTTATAGTGCCCGCCTCTGATGGTCATACTGATGTT
>JH431739.1:156922-227863 GCA_000239455.1 Strigamia maritima | reverse complement strand
AGTCGCCCATTTCATAACCGCCACCTTCTTTTCCGTACTCGCTTCCGCCATATCCCCCGCCGCCTTTCCCGTAGCCTCCCATTCCATATCCACCTCCGTACCCGCCACCTCCTTTTCCATATCCGCCGCCTCCTTTTCCATATCCGCCGCCTCCTTTTCCATATCCGCCGCCTCCTTTTCCATATCCGCCACCTCCTTTTCCATAGCCTTCCATGTCATAACCATCTCCGCCTTTTCCATACCCGCTGCCTCCTTTTCCATATCCGCCACCTCCTTTTCCGTATCCGCCGCCTCCTTTTCCGTAGTTTTCATGTCATAACCACTTCCGTCTTTTCCATATCCGCCGCTTCCTTTTCCGTAGCCTTCCATGCCATAACCACCTACGCTTTTTCATACCCGCCGCCTCCTTTTTTGTAGCCTCCCATGCCATAACCACTACTGCCTTTTCCATATCCGTCGCCTCCTTTTCCGTATCCGTATCCATCTTTTCCATATTCTTCTTCGCCTTTTCCATATCCATCGTATCCTCCGCCACCTCCTTTTCCGTTAGCCTTCCATATAATCACTTTCGCCGTTTCCATAACCTCCCATGTCATAACCACCTCCGCCTTTTCCATAACCACCGTTACCATATCCACCACCTCCTTTTTTGCCATATCCACCACCTCCTTTTTTGCCATATCCACCACCTCCTTTTTTGCCATATCCACCGCCGTATTCTCCTCCGACATATCCACCTCCTCCTATTTCATACCCACCGCCGCCATAACCCATACCGTCGGTTTTTGTTGTCACTTCTTACTTTTTTCTCGCTTAAAGCGGTAGTTAGACTGCATAAAAGCAATGTAAGATAAACCTACAATAGATGAAATTTAGTCAACGTTAAAATTTCTGATTTTCTCATTGAATTAATTTTACAGTAAAACTTATAATTTAAGTTTATAAAATAAAGATACTTTTACTTTACTTACCCATTGCATAGTGCGTGTTAATATATGCTTTTTTTACTAGCTGCACTGTTTTCTTTTTAAGCTGATTACAACTTGAGAGTAGGAGGAGTAATGTGTCTACAGGTTAGTTGTGAAACCTTTTATACTCGCTCGTAGCCATACAAGGGCAATTACCCTGCCCCTTTTTCACATCTCGATTACTTTTTCTTTTTTTTGTAGTCTATGACACGATTTGCAGACCGCCGTCAAAAAGCGGGGGTAATGAAGCTCATCTGGATGGCGAAGCATATCAAAACGCCGCTCTGGCTACTAGTTTGCTTTTGTTTCGTTAAAAATTTCTCGCTCGCTTACAGAAATGCAAGTGGCCACATTATTTTTTTTCTTCATTTTTTCCCCTTCAAAACTAGAACAAACTTTGAATTATTGATGTAAATGCTCTGTTTTCTGCCAGAATAAGTTTTTTTTTCCTCTTGAATTTTTTGAAATTCTGAATTAAGTACTTTGTTAAAAAAAAAAAAATTAGCTGAATTAATTTCGTAGTTTAGGTTGATTTTATAGTCTTTTTTTATGAAATATTAAACGGGTTTTTTGCACTTATATGGTTCTATGCATTAATTACTTTTGGGATTAGTGAGTTTAGCTCTCGAGCGGATCGTACGTAATCTTCTTAAATTTTAGTTTTTCTCGCCTCTTGGTTAAATGACATTGGTTAAACTTTCTATTATCTAACGAGGACTACACCTTAGTGCAGTTTTGACATGCCATGGCGCGCATTTGGTTTTCACACACATTTTGGTAAAAGCAAACCTGCGACCAGTGTGCCACTGCACTCACAGTCAGCACTAATGACTTCAGTTTGTTTTTCAAGTTTAAATAAAAGTAAATCAATGGGTATTTTGATTAATTTGCAGTAGATTACTAAATCTCTACATCCGGTGGAGTACTATGAATTTGCCGTGACATTGACCTACTTACTGTAGGCTATTCTTTTTTTGGACAGTGACCTAAGATCTTTTACGTTATTTTAGCATTTATTTTGGTAACCAAAATTAACACAATGTTTAGTAGCCTGTCCAAAAATTGGGCTCAACTAAATACACAATTATTTTGGCATTTAGTTTTCGGTCATCACTAAACTTAAAAATTTGTACTTCACATGTACAAATGCACATGTGATAAATTGACCCATTGGATCAAGCATCATTTAAAAGTTAAAAGTTAAAACCCTTAAATAATTTTTCAGAGATTTTTGAAAAATATTTTCGGGTTAAAACCCAATATTGAAATTGTGAAAACGAGCAGACGACAATATGAAAAAATAGATAAAATAAAAGCGAGACCAAAACGAGAATATGTGCGATTGTTACCAGTTGTGACGTAAATCTTATGGGGAATACAACTGTGACGTCAAAAACAGTGTCCTGCCAGCAGCGGCCAACAATGTTCCTCACCAAGCTCAAATAAGCTGTTCGGGATACAAAGTAATTTTTTTAAAGATGTTCTGAAAACTTTAAAAAAATAAATAAAAATCATTTACGCCATTTTAGGGAATGGCAAAAATTATTCAGCTATAAAATACGTGATGTAAACTCTTTATTAAGTTAACAATTACAATTTGAAATTTTGTTATGGTTTTTAGCATTGGTCGTATGAAATGCAAACTTGACCGATTACCAAACTCAAAACTGTACCAAAATAAAATCGGTGTTTGGTAGGTAATTAATGTTTTGGTTACTATAAACCTGTTTCCGTAATTTAGAAAATAGAAAATTTGACAATAAAATTAATATTAATCTTTTTGTAAATTTTTTGTTTTCTGTAACTGTAATAGGTAGATTAAATATTATTTTAAAATATTCTTCATCTATTTAACTTGAAACTCAAGACACAAACTTCAAATTACTTACAAAATTTTTATTTTTTGAGTTTTTATACAAACTATTTACAATACTTTACGTTATACAATTTACAACGTTTTAGATTACGTATGTTTATCACAATATTTACACAAGATAAATTAAATCACTCAGCTCAATATTTTAATGGAGATAAAGTTACTATTGAAATAATGAAGACAGAAAGAATTGATTTAATATCCTCCGTAACCTCCATCGTCTTTTCCGTACCCGTCATCACCACCTCCATAACCACCCATGCCGTATCCACCGCCATCTTTGCCATAATCATCGTATCCACCGCCTTTTCCATAACCATCGTCGTATCCGCCTCCTTTTCCATATCCATCATTGCAGCCATAGACTTCACAACCGTATTCACCTGTCAAGTAATAACAATTCGTTAAATACCATTCTCTAATTACTTTTTCAGACAAGAAAAACTCTTTATTGCACAAAGCAATTAGAGTGAATATAAATATTTGATAATAATCAAAAAATTTTGTCATTTTAATTATTACACATTTGGAGTCTTCTAATTAAATATTTACCTTTGCCATAGTCGTCGTCTCCATATCCGCCTCCTTTTCCGTAACCACCCATATCATAACCGCCGCCTTTTCCGTATCCTCCTCCTTTTCCGTAACCACCCATATCATAACCGCCACCTTTTCCGTATCCTCCTCCTTTTCCGTATCCACCCATATCATAACCGCCACCTTTTCCGTATCCTCCTCCTCCTCCGCCTCCTTTTCCGTATCCTCCTCCTCCGCCTCCTTTTCCGTATCCTCCTCCTCCGTATTCTCCACCTTTTTTCCCGTAGCCGCCCATTCCATATCCACCACCATATCCGCCACCTCCTTTTCCGTAGCCGCCCATTTCATAACCGCCACCTCCTTTTCCGTACCCGCCTCCGCCATATCCCCCGCCGCCTTTCCCATAGCCTCCCATTCCATATCCACCTCCGTACCCTCCGCCTCCTTTACCGTATCCGCCGCCACTTTCTTTTCCATAACCTCCCATTCCATATCCGCCGCCATATCCTCCTTTCTTGCCGTATCCACTGCCGCCATATCCTCCTCCTCCGCCTCCTTTGCCGTATCCACCACCACCATATCCTCCTCCTCCACCTCCTTTGCCGTATCCACCGCCGCCATATCCTCCTCCTCCGCCTCCTTTGCCGTATCCACCGCCGCCATATCCTCCTCCTCCGCCTCCTTTGCCGTATCCACCGCCGCCATATCCTCCTCCTCCGCCTCCTATCCACCTCCTCCTTTTCCATATCCACCACCGCCGTATCCTCCTCCTCCTTTTCCATATCCACCGCCGCCGTAACTCATACGTCGGTTTTTGGTGTCACTTTGAACTTCCTTCTCGCTTAAAGCGATAGTTACACTGCATAAAAGCAGCGCAAGGAAAACCTAAAAGAAAATCAAAGTTCAGTTATACTCTACAGTATGTCCACAGCCTTATAAATATTAACTTTAAATTTTTGATTTTTCTTCATTTGAATAATTCTACCATTCAAAAATATAAAAGTTTTCTAAACTAAGCTACAGTATAGAATTTGTTTACTTACCCACTGCATGATTGAAAAATAAAAATAAGCTGTTTTTCCCAGCTATACTTTTTTCCTTCAAGGAGCTTACAACTTGAGAGTTGGTGTACTAATGTAGCTACCAGTTAGTTGCAACGCCTTATATACTAGCTTGTGGCTATCCACGGGCCATACACCCTGCCCCCTTTTCCGCATCTTATTTTTTCTTTTTTTTCCCCTTTGAAATCGATGACACGATTTGCGGGCCAGCGTCCAAAGCGGGGGAGGAGGTGAAGCTCAGGGCGGCGAAGCGTATCGACTTAATGCCGCCCAGGCTATTGGTTAACTTGATTTTTTCACACGAGTTTATGAATCTGATGGTTGCCTGCAGCAGTCGTCACTTTATACATTATTATGTAAAAAATATATTTTCTAATATTTTGTTGTTGTTATTTTCATTTATCAGCTGTTCAATGATTTTTTTTTTTGACATTATCAATTACATTTCATACAAATTAAAATCATAAATGATGAATTATAATTATTCATTCAATTTAAATTTAATTATCCTATTGATTCAATTTTTAAATAGATAGAATTTCTATTTTGATATGAAATTTTGCGCTTTTATAAAACAATAAAATCAAGTTGATGCCTATATTTCTTGTAATTACTTTTGTTATTAGTCGTGCTCTCGTGCTCTCGTGCGCTTCTCACCCTGATGGTCAAACGAGAGTGAGTCAGTAAAGCATCAGAATCAGACTGAAACAAGATGTTTCTCTTTCAATGAGACAATTTTTTGACAAGTACATTATTCCATCAATGTCCAGTGTGAATACATTGTCTACTTCCGGTAGTTTATTACGAGTTTATGACCTGCATTTAGGCCTTCAAATCTAGTATAATACAAACATTGACCCTGGTTGGTGTTTTTTAATGTTTATTTTCCAAATATGGTGAAATTAATTTTTTTTTTAATTTGTCTATTATCTATTTATCTATCTATACACACGTGATTATAGAATTTAATCCTTCATGAATCGAACTTTTTTTGGTTTTGTTTGATGTGAGATTATACCTACATTTTTTAGATGCAATTAAACATTTTGTGTGAAATTTTTCGCTAGATTACTTCACGCGCATTTATAATACTCTTGATAAGACATTACTTAATTCCAAAATCGTGATTTTTGTTTCAATGTAATGTCATTGATTCAATTGTCCGATCAGTGACCTAAGGCTCGTTCTTATTTTCCCTTTCTTCCTTCTTTCGCTATTTGTATTTCACAGCAATTTAAGCTTAGTTTTGTTCAACTGCAACTCATAAATCATTGAAATCCAAACGATTGCATTGAGTCTGATTTACAATTGTAAACAGGAATAAATTTTATAAGCGAAAGTGCGGTAGTATGGGATGCTGTTTTACGCGTAACACTGCTCTCAATCTCAATTCACTAACTAGTCAATTACCTCAACTATTATAACATGTTACACATGAAGAAAACTTGTGTTTTATCTTTCAATGCACCAGTAGACTGACGGAAATTCATTAAGGAAACGTGAACTGTGAATTACAGATTACAGTTAGAGCACAAAACCATAGTATATTGCTCTATTGTGTTTTACTACACAATAATTGTATAATGTTATTACTCATGTTAATTTGTTAGTGAAATATATTTTATAACACGAATAGTTAGATTTATTGCTTTATATACGTATTTGTTGTTTGTGAATTAACTGGGTTGGTGTCAATATTCTAGTTATTATACTTTGATTAAACTTACAGGAAACTACAAACCTTGCACAAATGGTGTTTTTTGCTTTTTTTTTATTGATATCGTTCTAGTTATAAGTCAACAGACATTTTCTTTTTCCGTACTTTTCGTACTGGGCATCTACTGTACGATGTACAGTAGTACATTCTTTCGTCTTTTAATTGCTGATTTTTTTGTGCCAAATTTAAAATTTATGCAACTCATTTCGAATTCATGAAACATAATAATATTTATTATGCAATTAGAAAACTAATTACGTGATAAAATGGCGATATAAAAACTTTAATGATTTGGCTAACAATTTTCAGATTTTTCACAAATGTAGAAAAAATTGAACCTTGGACGAATACTAGTATTCGTCCAAGATTGAACAATTGCAATTTATTCAACAAAATGCGTCTAAAATTTTCGTAGAAATTATGTTTTGACATTTTTTTTTTAGGGATGCATCTTCAATACTATCAGAAGTACATAAAGTTTATGATACTATAAACGAATAGAAAATTTAAATATCAGTCTGCATGTTGAATTCGTATATAATAATGATATGCTCTATTTGCTTGTTTGTTTGGCAAGCATCAATAACATGATAAGGTTTTAAAAATTTATTTCCATATGTTAGTTTAAAGTTTGTTACGATAGTACGATAGAGGTTTTTGTAATCCGGAAATATGTTTCATGAAT
Source organism: Strigamia maritima (assembly GCA_000239455.1). Lineage (NCBI taxonomy): Eukaryota > Metazoa > Arthropoda > Chilopoda > Geophilomorpha > Linotaeniidae > Strigamia > Strigamia maritima. Next base: position 221,019 of record JH431739.1, on the reverse strand, counting down.
TCAAGTATCGCATAACTACAAAAAAAAAGCGTTTAGGTTTAATGGAAAACTAAACGGAGTTTTTATTACCGTCTATATACTATAAATACCCGTATTGCCGAAGTCCGGGTCTGAGTGAAGGAAATTACTTAATTATGCTTCTGTCTCACAATTTTTTTCTTTCTTTGAAATATGGATTAGTGAAACCGCCCTGGTCATTTTCTATATCGCTCGAATAGAAACTTGAAGTCAACGGCCGAAGATGGATCACGTGGCATACCAGGCCGACATTTAATAGGACAGGTAGGAAAAATTTTTATTACTGACTACCGTAAAACTAACATTTTTGGATTTTATGGCATTTTTATATTTATATACAATTAAATGAAGGTCAAGGTTTGCTATTTATTTTATAATATTTTATGTTTTAAATATATTTTTACAGCTTATATTTCATATGCGCCTACTCTCTTGTGTCTTGCAGTTTTGTTGTCTTCCGGTTCAAAATAGCTTTGGTTGTGTAGTTAATCGAGAGTTTGCGCCACTGCATTCTAATACATGGCTTACCGCATAATTTAAAATGGGTCAAACTTGTAAGAAAACAAGTTCAAAATCCTCAGTTTTAATCTTTAATATTTCTTAATAAAAAAAATTATATGATTATCAATAATTTATAGTAATTATAGAAAGGGTTGGAAATTTCGGCGTTCGCTTGCAAAGAAAAATTATTTTTTATGCTTTTTTTTAAAGACTAAATTAATTAAACAAATCACGATAGTCCATTATTATTTTACGTGTTAAATTATATCTGTTTATCGGTGTTTAAAATATATGGCACTTTTCGATACATGAACATGGGTGTAATTAATCGAGCGTTTGATTTATTATCATTAGGCGGGTAATTAATTTTAGAGAACGTTGTGAAATGTATAATTAATTGGTCTTTGACCTTTTTATTATTTTTGTGTTACGTATTTTTAATATTCTTTCAATTTTGCTCATTTGTAGCTAGCGGCTAACTCACAGTCAGATCTCGTTAAGTTGTTTCATTTGAAGATTGTTTACAAAAACTGACTCAAATCTTGGTACGGGAATTGTTTCCCGTACCAAGATTTGAGTCATACGAATTCGCCCTCCTGATCTTAAGCTTACAACCATGACATAAATTGCTTTTAATCAATTTGTTTATTTATTGATGCAGTCTTCATTCCTTTGATTTATTACTAGAGGCATTGGCATCCCAATCTAAACCAAGCCCAAATACCCTCATTTTTGTTCTCACTCGAGCAAAAGACGCTTTGTGCAACCAAGCCATTTTTTAAATAGTATTTCTGGTTTCTAATGGAGCTGAATAATATTTATCATTCGTAGACCCATGACCATTATTAACCAAAGACCAAATTTTAATTGTCGAATAATAAATCATTGAAAAGAAATCACTCGTTTATAGTTTGCTAGAAGCGAGAAAAGATGTCACTATTTCTTATTCTGATATTTGTAAGTACCGTATAGAAAATGCATTTTGGATTTACGTATGTTGATGTTTGAGCAACATCACACAACTATTGACATTTTACAACTATAAACTAAATTTGAATTGAGATGGAGAAGCAAAATAGAACCTTAATCTGGATAATACGAAAAATCACATTACCGGACAGGTGTATTTTTGAAGAGACTACATTGAGGTTATAGGATATTTGTCATGACCCCAAAGGCTAAAACTTGTCTGGGGTAATTAAGCCAAGCAAGAGGCTGTGGAACGACTTTCTAAAGATCTAACTTTGCATTTACATTGAGAAATGGGGAAATCACACAAAAAAAAACAGTTACAGGCGGCTGCTTATGAAATATCACATGTGGCTGACCCATACGACCAGAACGATTTTACAGATTGTAGCTTAATAAATTTCTAATTTTTGGCAGTTGTTTCAATGCCTAATTTGGCATTACTTCATTTTTCAGGAAAAAAAGTTGAAGATTCAGAGAAATGACTCTTGCTGATGTGGCTTGATTCTGTCACTGATCTCTTGATGGTTTTGCAATAATATTCAAATTGCAAAACCTAAGTGACTAAGTGCTTGGTGACAATTTGTTCCATTCTAATTAATGAAGTGTACGTGTTAGTGCAAACAAAAAAAAAGCGGCATCATCCAAACGTTTTAGGTAAAAAAACAGTGAATAATGTGAAGCAACAAACTTTGTATTTGTCTTTACACCACATTTTTTTTCAAAGACATTAAGTCAGTACGTTGGCCAGGTGTCCACAAATAAGAGCACAGAATGGAAATCAAAACCACCTAATTTGTAAATACCATACCTAGCTAAAATAGCAATCACTTATCCATTCGTCCAAATAGATTTTATGTATTTTTAAAACTTAACCAAAAGTATAAATAGCTAAAATTAAACTGCCCGGCATATTAAAAATGTGAAGATGTTAAAATGTTGAGTCCCCATTTACAAATTCATAGAGGACTAAAAACGATTTTTCAGCCTCACTTGAAATTTGTTGCAAGTTAAAGAATTCTGCCATGTAAAGTTGTAAACAGAATAATTTCTTTTATAATTAAATGTCAAGTTATAATGGAACAATACAATGATTTTTTTTTGGATAATTTATGTTGGAAACCGTAATTTTTCAATTGATTCTTCTTTTAAAGTCAAATGCGTCCAAATTTCATTCGGATTCAGAAACATTGACGATGGCACTCGCAGATCTTCGATAAAACTCTCTCTGCTCGAATATTCTCGCAATAAATGATCATTGCCAAGCTAAACAACAAAAAATAAACACACTGAATCGTACCGTAACTGCAAATTCTAAAAATATTTTCAAATAAATTACTTCATAATGCAGCCGCGTGTCATTAATTCGAATTAAAACGTCATCAACGCGCAAGTAAAAACGATGAAGGACAAAGAACCCACTCGGCATCACACGCTATAACGAAAATGTAAATATTTTACAAAATGATAAAAATTCGGAAATAATTATCTACAATTTTAATGGTGCAGGATGATGCTCCGTGATCAGCAAGTTCGTCTTCAAACAAATGGATTTCATCGTAGAATAGAATCTTTTCCGTTTGCTTCAATTTCTCGAGATCTATTCTTTGCTCTGTTGGGGAAACTTCCAATTTGCCATTCTTACCGATTAAATTTCCTTTGTAATTTGTAGTAAAAGTCCAATCGAATGGTTTAACGACATCAGTAATGTGTTCACTATTAGCTCTGAAAAAAATAAGTAAATAAAAACAGAACAGTCCAAATTGTTTGTATTTTCACCTGGCTTCTTTCCAAGCTTTAGCAACCGCTACTTTTATCAAATCTTGTTTATCATTGACCAAAAGCAGAGCATCGAGCGGTTGAAATTCAATTCCAAAGCCTAATTCGTGCTCTATTCGCAGTAGGTTATCAGCAAACAGCATTTCTGGATAAGATGGCAAGTTCAACGACGTGTTGTACCTAAGTTAGTAGGAATCAGTTTCAATTTTGGTTTCACAGAGTCATACCGTATTTAATTATTCTACCTACAAAATGTGCATAGCTTTTTATCATCGCCACCGCCTTCGTCACCACGCGGGCACAAATTCGGCATTGAACAGTTCGACTTTAAAATGTGATTTTTACGAACGGAAATCTTCCATGGAGGGTACGAAAAATCTCTAAGGCTGCCTAAATCCGTCAGTGTTTCAGACGCGGTCGCGGTTGCTGCACTCATATTGAGAATTTGAATCAACTGAATCGAATGTCTACCTAAAATTGAAGAAAAGGAAAGTATCCTGTTAAAACATTGACTGGTAAGTGATAGACTAAATTAATTGAGTAAAATACATCAGATACCTGCAGTTTATTTTTTTGCTTTGCAATTTGCAAAGTGCGCCATTTGCAATTTACTTTATATGACGTCATTGCACGATCAAACTTTATAACAGCATGATAACAGGTTTCAAAACCTAAAACTAGATGGCGGCACAAACGATAAGATTCTTTTATTGAGCCCAACATAAATCTTAGATAAATTTGTCCAATAAATATTACTTCAGATACAAACTATGATTTCACAATTTATTAGTAGATTGTGATATTGCCAAAATCAGTGAAGAAAACGATGTGGATAAATTACCTATATTCACACTTACGATGTACAGATCCTAGCAACTAGCATAGTACTTTTGATGCTTTTAGTACCTTTTAGTTAATGTTCATGCATGATTAAAAGTATTGAAATTTGAAAACCAACTCATGATCACGGCAAATCAACTAAAAAATCAGTGTAAACTGTTATTTATAAGGTTTATTAATTTTGCAAATATCTCTGATGTCAATGTCGTCTACCTAATCGATTTTTATCTGGTTTGATTGGGGGCGCTTCGGTTATGGTTCTTGGCTTTAAACAATCTACTGGAATCCTTGAATATTGTTGTTCGAAATAATATAAATTATAGTTATTGTTATTCAAAACAACGTTATTACACATTATTTTGTCAAGTCATCGTAAGAAAGTTTACAAAAAATGTATTTTTCCCATACTTATACCTCTCAAATCTTTCTTTTCGTATTTATAATTTGTACTAAGTACATGCAAATACTAATCCAATCCATCTTTGTCAAAGCTTATGTCAAGGTTATTAATATAAAAGGGTTACGTCGACGCAACTTGAATTATTAACTAGAACAATGAATCAAGTAGAAAATTTGTTTCTGATTTCTCCAAAATTGACTCTGGGAAAATAATACGAGGTCGTAGGTTATCTTATTGAAAGCATTACCCAACACGTAAATTGGGTAATTACTTAAAACGGTTTTGTTTTACAATTTTGCTTTTAATCTCTTTATTATTAAAACCTGGTGGCATCAGGGAAAAAAATGCAGATTGTATCCAAGTGATTTGAGGCGAAAGTTGAACGTGGGAGAAGTGAGAAATCTTATCTCCTTATTCAGCATACCGTATTTCAGTTATGTCTTTGACTAATTCATTTTAATACGCATTCAACTGCATCATCATGATGAACCAATACCCACTAATTCATTAAACTAGTTCAAATTTTATTTTTCCTTACCCTTTGCTCTTTTCTGTCAGCAGGTATTCATCAGCTGATGTAAATGATACAAGATCAGTGGGTCATTCAATTGAATCGATCCAAACAAATCTTTATTTTGATTTTTGGAATGAATAATTCAAAGTTAACATTGAGATTCACCAATAAATTTATTCCAAATTACCTTCAAAACAATAAATAAAATTACACTTCCACATTACAAAATGCCAATAAAGTAATAAAATACTATTGACTAAAAGAGGGCAATGTACACATACTTGGCCTATTTTAACTTCTAGACTAATAAGCCCTTAAACCAACAACTAGTCAAGATATTTGTCTTTCGTTACGAGTGGTTCTATAAAAACAACCAAAACCAAAGTCCACTCAGATTTATTATACAAATCTATTTGTATAAATGGTTGAAATCGTTTGGGGTCGCTTGGGCAGCTATTCAATCTTCAAACCTCTCGGGTTGTAGGCCAAACACGAGTTTGTTGTTTGAGAGTGAAAAGTTTCTTTAAGACTCGGTCATCCACCTGCAGGCCGTTGCTCTCACTCCTACAACAAGTGCTCGAGGGAGGTGGGGAAAAGGAAAACATGCACGTTAAAAAGGATGAATAGAAATGAGCTTCTATTGATGATTATTGCTGGACATTGGTTGTAAAATGAGCTTAGATTCCATTTTCACACGACACGGTGTTAAGATTTTTCACCTTTTGGTTTCGCTTTTATCTATTCATCTAGACGTTGCGATCGGAAAATAACCTTTGGTCTTTGGCATGTTTAATGCATAAACCGACACTTGTACCAACCCCTTCGCCACTTGCTGGCGAAACTTTTGTAATTCAATTTTGTAATAGTTAAATGATCATTTAAGAAATAGTGGGGAGGGGGGGAAACTGGTACAATAGTTAATTGAAATTAAAAACCGAATTCTGGTTGTCCTAAATAATTTTTGGATGACTATAATAATAAAATAGAAGAATAGGAGTTAAAATGGTGCCAGTTTAGAGTTTTTCACAGAACAGGTAAAAAAATGTAAAGAATTGTCATAAACATAAACCTAGTTTAAAGATTTTTATTCAAATATGATGGTACTGTATTATATAGTTGATTTACTTAAAAATGATGTTTGAAATTAAATTATGAACAAATTGGTGATTATTGTACGGTTTTGTGTGAACAATTTTTCCCGGTGATGCAATATGACACATAAACCTGTTTAATTCAGTCATGGGTTTTTGTTTCGGGGATTACGATCAGTTGATTTAACCCACTTTGTAACATCTTTTCACCTTAAGTTGTCTGCAAAATATCGTGTACCATGTTTTAATTAGTTATGGGAATATGTTTATGTTGGTGTAAATGAAACTAAACTAGTTGGAATGTTGTGCATTGCGTTTAGCTTCTCACTTATTAACTTAAAAGTGCTTTCTTATGAGAGAAAGACTTTTTTAATCATTTTTTTCTCAGGATTAAACGAAATATGAAAAGAATGTTAAGTCTTGAAATAATGAAATTGGTTTTGAGAGAAAACTTGAAAACAACAAAAAAATTTATTACATTTATTTATTTTTTTAAATTTGCAATTTTTTTTTTAAAAAAAAAATGAAAGTATTTATTACATAATGTGGCCAAAGCGAAATATTTACAAACACAAAAAGTCAAAAATGTGAATGTCAAGTTTTCACAAATATATTTTTTTTTACTGCATTGATAAAAAGCGAATTAAAAATCAACTAAAAGAACACATCGACACAACAAAAAACATTTCTAACACAATTCTTTTTTGCGCAGATAAAATTTTAAAAAGAAATAACAATAAAATAATCCCAAAAAAGATTTGCAATGAAAATTAATAGTCCAATTCACAGAGTCGTAAATCCAATTAAAATTCTTCCTTGTGGTGTTTTCAAGTCTACTTCTTTCCTTGAAGGCGCACAACATCGGGTGCAGAAGCCACGGATCCTTGGGGTTGTTGATCAGGAATTCCTTTTCGTGGGTAAAACTGCTTTTCCTCATTGCCGAAGAAATCGTTAAGATAAAGCCAATCGCTGGTCGACCCGCAGGGAATAGCGTCGTCGATGTATTCGCAAACGAGCTGACTCTGATCGAAAACCGTCTGATTGCCGCAGAAGAAACTGTAGATGAACGTTTCTTGGGCTCCATCTGCGTGCGAAACGGGTACGCACACGTGGAAGATTTGGCAGTTGTTATCTACGTCTGCGTAGTAGCCGTATTGACGTCCTTCGCAAGAGAATGTGCTTTTAATGTTGTCCACAATTAATTCGGCGCCGTCCGGTAGTACATAACTATTAGGACCGGCTTGTCTTTTGACAATCTAATCAATAAAAATAATGCTTTAGCAATTTAATACAATTAAATGACTTGTACTCCTTACACGTGGAAACGCCATAACCGCCGTAATGAGAACCACAGCTAAAAAAGACAATAAAAAAATTAAATGGTGAAATGACTTGAGAAGCGCCATTTCCCACATTGTTATTGCAATTATAATTGCATTTTAGAAACCGGTTCTATCAACTCTCTTAATCTGTGATGTAATTTAGCGACCTTCACTCACTCCTCCTTTTGAGGAGCAGGGAAGACCAAATGCTACAGAGGGTAAATTATTACTAGGAAGGACCTTGGCGAACAAATGTGCCCTTTGCCGGGAGCCCATTGACCCATTCCCCTCGTTTTGCAGGGGGATGCATTTCCGCAATGCACTGGCAAATGGTAAAATTCTCACCTGAAAATATAACTTGACCGATCTTCATTTTTGTAGGTGATAATATTTTTCAATAAATAAATCTAAAAGTGAAAATTAATTTCTTCAATGTAAATATACAGAAGATTGCGAGTATTTTTGCTTACTTGCGCCGCCTGGACGTTGAGCTTGAGTTTGATTTGTAAATGTTTACGACGTTCACTTTCGTCTTAAGGTATGAAGCTGCTGCAAGCAGAGAGGTCCTTTTTAAAGCCTGCCGCTTGCTCTTTAAATCACGTGACTGAAGATGTTCAGCTACGTCATCGTCCAAAAATAGGTCGGGTAGCTACAGGGTTGAGATGCGCCACATTTTATCCGAAGAATTTAATGGGAATATATATAAAAAAATTATATTTACTTTGCTTTTTCTTCTTCATAGGCTCATTTGACCTGTTACCTTTATATTTTCACATACAAATATCATTATACATTAAAAAGTTAATAAAAATAAATAGAATTGTCCATTTGGCTACGTCACTTTAGCCAGAGGGTTCACTTTCCCTTTCACGATTTTATTTATTTATTTTTTTTTTCTTTTTTGGTTAAAAATTGCGCATGTGCAAAATCGAATGACCAACTGCCCACATGTGTGACCTCTGACGTCACTAGTGGTGTGTAAGAAGGTAGGAGGACCCTGAGAAAAAAGGGGTTTGCTCAAATCATTCATCAAAGCGTCCTAATCAACCCACGCAAATGCACTGGCGTCTCCACTTAACCTCACACAGTTCCAAATGAATCTTCACACGTATATTCGACATCGTTGTATCGAGGCCATGTAATTGGCGCTTCGAAATTTCATGAAGAATCTTGCTTGATTATCGAAAAGACCTTGAAGCAAATCGAAAGAAAACAAAAGCTTGAAGAGTCACAAAAAATTCGACATGTGTTGGAGGGGGATTAAAGGAGTGGTCCAATGAATGGAGGACAAATAAACTGGAAAGTAATTTGGAAGGAATAAATATATGGATTATCGGTTCATTTATTTCTTTAATTCAAGGATGATTGGGTTTAAGATATCTGAGTTATGATGATTTGTTTAAATTTAGAGAGATTGCAACTAATGAGAGAGACTTGGAATGCTGATCGCCAATTAATGGATGAGTTGTGGTGACAGGTGTCAGCCTACACAAATGAGAATGGTCAAAAGTCGGGGTGAAAGGACTACTAAAGATTCAACTTTTTCTATTCGAGTGTGTATTAGTTACTTAGCGGTCCTTCACCTCTTGTTTAGTTTATTTTCGGTTGTTTTTTCGGTGCTAAATTTGGTTAAAATTAAAATGTAAATCGTGTGTTTAATTAAATAAAAAAAAAGTCAAGGTGTAGGAAAGTGAAATGTTTTCTGGAAGCAATCCTTGAACTTGTCCCTCGGGACACCGCCCTTGAAGGGCGTGGCCGACAACGAATGCGGTCATTCCTCAGGTGCTGCTGAAGTAATATCCTGTAGGCACCGTTAAGTTTGTGGAACTTTTTTCTGAAATGAAAGTGAAATGGGTTTTGCAATGGGTGTTGGAATTCAGGAAGAAATTTTTTTTTATTACATTTCTAACTCTTTCTATTTATTTAATATTGAAGTAAATCTGATATATTTATTTGATAATAAAAAAACAAACAATTTATTTATTTTTTAAAAGAAATAATTGTTTTAGACAAATAAAACGTAGGTGTAAATCAAGATGAAGTAAAGTTCAACGGACGCTGCAAATTGTTTGTGTACAACTCCATTTGGAATATTTAATCTTTTTACTATTATCAGTTATAGCCTGAATTCTAGTTCAGGACATGATAAAATCGCCGTACAATATTGAAGACGCCTTCTGAGTAGTTGTTTAAAGTTTAAACTATTATATTGAAATAGAACAACTTTCTTAATTTTAAGTCGTATACTACCCTTAAAATGCAAAAAAAAATATATACAGGACAAACGTATAGTTCTTTGAACTTAATTCACTGCCATATTTTGCTTCCATTTATTGCAGTTTCTACCTAGAAATTACTTTAATTTATTATTCTCAAGGTGAAAATCTCACCTTGGATGATTACAGCTTGGATCATCTTTGATGATGAAAAATATATGATATCATGTAACAAGTTAATGGAAATCTAACCCTGCATTACTGACATAACTATCCCTTTTAAGAATAAATTTATAATTTGCACTTTTACGATTATTTAGTTGAGACTATAAAAAAAAGAGATTTTGATTAGAAAGTTGTTTGAAATCCTTTTCACGTACATTGCGTGGGTGCATTGACGTTTGGAGCGGTTAGATCAGTTGCGGGTGACCAATGTTCTTGGCACTATACTTGTCGCATTTCAATTAGAAAATTATCACGCTCCATACATGTGTGTACCACACTAAGTAGATAATAATCATATTTAGGTACCTAGATGAATTTCTTGGAACTTTAATTTTCCCAACCCTATAAAAGGGTTAAAAGGGTGAAATTCTTCAACATTTTGTAAAAATCAACCTTGGGATTTATTACTATCTTTCCTTTTTTAAACAAAGTTATTTGTTTCGCACCCGTTTCCGTTATTAGGTGTTAAACCTAAATGCATCTCAATCTGCAATACAACTTATTTAACCTTTTGACGCCTCGTAAGAAGATTAACTGCATTTTTAGCGTTGTTGATATATTTTACGAGGTCAGACGAACAATAGTTTTGTCGTTTTTTTACTAGTTTTTAATTAATGCAGATTATTTAATTTTATTAATAAGGAATTTGGAATTTAGAAATGATAAATACAATATAAGGTGAATGCCTTGAACGGGCACGTCCTGATGCATGTTGAAGAGGGAAAATCGAAGAGGTGAAGGGAAACGTTTTCGCACTCTATCAAATGAGGGCGATTCGTAAATTATTGTGCGCACAATTTATTTGTTCCACTTCGAGAAGAAAGAAGCACTTCTATGAGTCAAGGGTCGAGGTTTTGCTTTGATCTCAACTTACTTCTTTTTAAGATACAATATCCTCCTTTTCACCCTTAAAGCGCATCTGGTAATGTGAGATGATTTCATTCCAGATTCAATTTAAGTTATGTAATATTGATATCAAAGTTATACGTAAATTTTAAAAACAAATATACTTGTTCCCAATCAAAGCTTCCGGTTTTGTTATTTTTGAAGTGTCAAATTTAGTTTATGTTTCTTTACAACAACTCGAAAAATATCTCACAATTCTTCATTCATCAGAAACGTGTCTTTTTCTCATCTTCAGACTCTTTTGATTAAAAATAAATAAAAGATAAACGATGGCAATTATATTTGATAGAAATTGCTTTTGATTATTGTTTCGTTTGTTCCTCTTTCTCTAATTTTATATCCAATTTGAATTTACCTAAATCCAAAAAGAAATAATCGTTTTATCTGAGTAATTTAGGTCATTGACCTGCATTATTTTGATCACCGTAAATTGAAAAAGAAAAAATTGTTTAGCAATTTCTAATGGCAGGGGCTTTGTATTTACAAAAATACCAGAAATTGAAGATCCGTCAATTTCATGTTGTTTCTTAAATTATTAGTCACAGGTATATTGAACCCGCTCGGGTCATTTTTTATGGCATAGGAAAAATTTCTTTAAAACGAATTTTTTTGTACAATGCGGAACATATATTTTAGGCTAAGGAAAAGTTTCCCTGGATTCACAAAATTAAATTTTTTTTTCACTAACATTTCTGGCCCCAGGTGCAAATTCTTGGCGTCATTTCACTATAAGTTATTGGAAAGTCAAAGGATTTTTACGACGGTTAACTTCGACCTTTAACTTGTTAATTTTATTTTATTTATTTTTTCTACTAAAAAAATTAAAAAACCAACCCTTTCTCATCCCATTACAAAAGTAAAACTTCTTTTACAACTCTTATCTTTTTATTTTTTTTTCAAAAGTAACATTCTTATATGACACACAATGAAATGAATTACGAGTTTCAGGTTTTAAGATGGTGGAAAAAAAATTGAAAATATTTCTAAATGTGGGTGTCAGAAGCTTCTTAATCAAAGGTGCAGGTGTGAGACAAAATTGCAATAGGCATAAGCAATTTTCATTTTCATTTACCTTGGATCTGTAACGATTGGCCAACCACGGTGGGTATCCGGGAACAAAACACGATTTACATGAGAAAAATGGATTTTTTGTGGGAAAAAACCAAAAACCCTGAACTTGATATTTTTTCAAAGTTAACTTTACTTTGAAGTACAAACACGATCCCTAATAAAGTAAGTTGATGTGCGATTGCGTCATAAGTAATGCAAATTGAATACAAAATGAGTGTGCGATGGAGGTGGAAAATTCAAAAAAGTGACAAAATACACATTTCATTTTGCAATACCATGCACCTGGTGTTTTTTGACTAATTCATCAGTTTTTTATAATTATATAATATCAAGTAAACAATTTAAGGCTTAAAAAATTAGAATTATATCATATCTTATTTGTCCGACATTTAAAATTGTAATTTTTACATTTGTTAAAGCTAGACTCAAAGTCTAGACGCCTTCATCACATAAACACAGTGTACCAGAATATGTGTAAATATGCATCAGGTGTAAAAAAAAAGGTTTTCCATGCATATAATCCGCTGAATCAATATACTGCAATTGTTTATTTTACGGTTAAACACATTTGCAACCGTATTTTAAAGATTTTTTTTATTGAGTACATTGAAGTCGCCCCTGACCGCATTCTTGAAGCGATTTACCGATCGACCTTCAATAATGTGATGAACTTAACGGATATGGCACCAAACGTCTTGTCGATTCACGCGAGCTACACTTGTGGGCGGGAACGTCTCTTCCCGGATGTGTCTTTTTCGCTTCTCTGATAAATTGGGGAAGGTGAACTTGTTGAGAACATGCAAAGAGTTATTCCCGTTTACCTTTAGTTTGAGAAGAAACGGGAGAGAACAATAAAATTGCGTGCTGCTTAGATTAGAACTGATTTAAGACTCATTTGCACTGGAACGAATTAGAAAGTGTCCGGTCATGTAAAATAAATCACGAGATAATTTTCTTTGCGTAATGTTGTGACGTTGAATGATGCGTGCAGAAAATATTGTATAATATCTGCGAAATAGCTGGATTCGATCATAAATTACGTGTAAACAACATAATTAAGTAATTTTTAGAGGAAAATGATGTAATATGATTTTTCGATTTTTTAACACTCAAGGACATATTCACAACACGAATTTTCCCATAAACATGCACAAATAAATATTTTTAAATTTAATTTAAATAGGGTTATAAGATTATGTAACTAGAATTTAAGAAAATTTACATTATCATCTAATATGGTACAATTAATAATCATAGATTCGGATGAAATTGACAATGAAATTTAGGACAAAGGAGTTGTTTCAACTAAGTGCAAGTAATTTTCATATTAATTTTTTTTTAAAGTTGAGAGAAGAAAGAAATGTTACAATTTGGAACTAGGAGAAAAAAACAAAAGCTTCATGTTAATTTAACAAAATTACACGTTGAGAGAAATAAAATTTGTTGTGGAGGCGATGGGAACATATCCAAAAGCAGTCAAGGGTGAGAGAAAAGAGGAACCAGAAAGAAATTAACACACCTTGAACTCGGCTCACTTCTATGTCTCATTAAAAATGTATTTTTTTGTGGATAACAATTTTTTTGCCCATTGAAACTGACAATACAATTTGGAAAAATCTCTCAGGAATGTTCAAAGCAAAAAAAAATCTCTAAAAATCTGTTCCATTGGGCATTGGTGCTTGAAAAAGAAAGTAAGTCCAAGATATGGAGCGTTTGATGAGAAAAAGACTGAACTTTGAGAATGTTAAAAATGGTCCATAATGGAGCAACTTTGGCAACTTAATTACATAAGAACATACGGTAACATAATTAAAAAATAAGTTATTAGGGCCACAGCAAGCGTTTAAGTAATGTGAAACGGGATTTTTAAATCATAGGCTTTATAAAAATCCTTGTGCTGGCATTTTAAGATACTTATTAACAACTTTGCACGTGTAGTTTTATTTTGTGCATACTAATGAGAAAGGGAGGTTTGGTTTTTTTTAATGTTTGTGGTTTTATGAAAATCAGTCACGATTTTTATTCTTTTCTTCTTCTAGTATTCTTTACCTCTTTTTATGGTGTATTCGGTAAAAGTGAAAGTTGAACCGGTTCTCAATGAATAATGGCTTTCAGTTAATGTTAGTAATTTTGAGAATTTCTAAATTCTATCTATTTTGAAACTTTACCATGAAGTCACGCGGCGTTGTGATTTATAGTTAGTTTACGTTGAACTTTGAGAACTAGAAATGTAAATTTCCTTTTGTTTTCATCTGACATCTTTAATAGTTTTAAACTTTTTTTTTAAAAAAAAAAAATTAACTATTTTTATTTTTAAAGATTTAAGAGAAATTTTAAAAATCCGCATTTAAATTTTTTTCTTCTCTTCTTTCTAACATAAATCTTTGCCTTGAACTTGCCTTGACCAAAGAGCAAAAAAGTTAAGTTTTGTGTATGTACATTACGTAATTACTTCCATCAAAGAAAGGCATCTGACTTTAGCAAATAATTAATATCACACTCACGGATACACAGCTTATTAAGCGAGGAAATTTATTTGAACTTGACCTTTCAAATGAAAACGAATGGCAAAATATCATTTAAAAGTATTATTCGGAATTTACTTGATTAAAATGTAATTTATGTTGCTGCAAAACAAGTAACAACAACGATTTCAATAGAAAGCATCATCGCTGATTATGTGTGACGTTTTATATTGGATTGTTTGAGACAAATGATTTCATAATAAAATATGTTTGCTGCTGCCGGAAATACAGTGTCCACAGGACCAAAATCCGGATGATTTTATCTCTTATTTTATTTATAATTTTTTTTTTTGTACAACAATCAAATAAAAATAGTGACTACTAAAACAGAGAGTTTAATGCATTAAGTGCTAGGCACTTTTAATATTAAAATTAAATGAGTAATTTAATAAATAAAAATTCCCTATAAGTTGCTCTACAAGAGATGTTGTCACCAGCACAACACACTTAATTCTTGTGCACACCCAGATCAAATGGATTATAGATGCATAAACTTGAGAACACATGGTAGTTTTTGAATTTTTTTTTATTGATTTTGTTGTATTTTAATTTACTGTTTCTAACAAAAAATAATTCCCGCAAATGTGTCCCACAGCTATAGTATATTCAAAGTTTTAAAACTAGCAAAAGTTAAGAGATTATCAAAATTATTTGGAAGTTGATTTTGATGAGGGAGGCCCAGAGCTTATAAATGCCAGCCAAATGTTGATCGCAGTACTGTACGCTCGTCACTACGAAGTATACTTACAAACAGAACTGGGCATATATGACGAGTGAATGACGCATGTATACATGCGCCGTGATATAAGAAATTTGCAAAATTTGCTGAAAAGTGTGCAAATGAAAACTGACATGAAGGAACAAGTTAAAGAAATAACATTTCAGTGAGCGAGAGTTGCTTTTATAGAGATTAGGAACTAATTTGGATTGGAGTAGACACTATAGACAGGATAGAACAGAATAGGAGTAAAGACTAGCTGAGTAAAGTTGGATTCACACTACCATACAGCGAGTTTACAGACTAAAATGATGAATTTAATTTTAATTGTAGATTAACTTTCGTCCGTAAACTCACTAGTGTGGGTTTTCATTTGTATCATCTGATAGTGCTGACATGTGGAAACATATTATAGCGAGTTGACATTTGAGGACATCAGCACTCAACATTGCTTTGATGTGTGGTCAAACGAAAAAAAATGATAATTAGTATACGTATTAAAATTTGATTTTTCTCATCGTAGATAAAAGACCTAAAATGTTCTTTATATGTTCCATGAGAAACAACTTAGAGCCTCGTTTATTAAAGTTCGGTTTCAGTTTAAACTTTACTGCGCTTTTAACTTGCACCTCACTGCCATCTATGAATGCAAAATTTAATTAAAATATTAAAAATTAAATCAAACTTAAATTATTTTTTACAAATTGCTGTTTATTCACGTATACATATAAAATTATGATAACCTCTTTAAATATCTATATGATGTAATAAAGTCAATAGTAATTTAATTTTATAAAAATATTATAAAAATTGCATCTGTTAATTCTTAAACGTATGGCTGTATGCGATGAATAAAACTTTGGCATTTAACCTCTAGTTGGCGCTGGTACTGGCGCCGGCCCACCAGGTGCGACTGCAGCCTTGTCTTCAGGACGACCGAAATTTTCATTGATGCTATAAAAATTTTCAGATTTAGAACAGTCCACATTCTCTTGATAATCGCACGTTAATTTTTCCTAAAATTAGATAAACAATTAACAACATTAGTTGATTTTTTTATTAAACAAAATTGAATTTTTTTTCTGTATTTACCTGATTGAATAAAGTTTGATTTCCACATACAAAACTCCACTGTATGGGATTAGTGACTCCATTTTCGTCTCCAACAGGTACGCAGACATGAAACAATTTGCAGTCGTTGAAAATATCAGCGTAATAGCCATAGATTTTAGATTCACATGTAAAACCCGGTTTAATATCTCCTAATATTACGTCAGCACCATCTGGTAAAGTGAGACTTGCTGGACCCTATCAATTTGAAATATTGAAAATATTATTAATAGATTAATCATCTAGTTTAAGTGAATTACCGCTGCTGCTGGAGGAGGAGCTTGTGGACGTGGAGCTGCTAGTGGAGCTTGTCTTCCTGTAGAGTGTTGCACTCCACTGGGTTGTGCAAAAGTGTCGGTCGATTGTGAGTCTTCCGGTGCGTCTGAGACTCCTGGAGCTCCTGGAGCTCCTGAATCTGGTTCAAACGTTTGAGCTTGTCTCGTAACGTGGACATTTTTAACTCTAGCTGCTGCTGCTCGTGCATGACGAGATCGACGTGTTGTGGTAGTGGGTTCATCATTGCTGTCGTTCTTTGATGATGAGGAAGAAGATGGGATTCGATGTTGACGCAAAATCCTTAGTGCTTTCTTTCCTCCTGAACCTCCATCATTTTGAGTTGTAGATTTCTTTGTGTTATCATCATCGTCGTCGTCGTTATCATCATCGTCCCGGGATGCGCGAGCCACGCGACTTCCAAGTGTAGACCCAGAGGAAGAAGTTGTTCCAGAAGACGATTGACTTGAAACAGGACCAGCAAAGTCGGTGGATAAAACCTATAAATTTCGGGGAAAAAATAGTTTGCTAGTGTCATATTTTCTTTGAAAATGTGTGTTCTTACCACTGCCACATATCCAAAAAAGAAAAAAGGACTAAAAATAAGAACGTATTAGTTGATTTTAAATGAAGTTCAATGGAAAAAGCTCAAATTAATTTTTCATTTTGCTTACCCAAAGTGAAGTTCTTCATTTTTCTTACTTTGCCACTTTCTGACTGATGGAAAGTGTTGGTTGACAACTCCTTTTTATACTCATTGTCAAGCTGTTAATCCTTTAAGAGGTGACATCAGTCGTCTGAAAGTGGGTCGTTCTTCCAAATACACATGCCTCTGGCATTCTGTCATTTCGTCTTTCGTCTGCTGCTGGTGTCAATATTTATTATGTTGACAAATGAACCAATTGCAAACATCAATAAACATATATTATAAAAAATATTCTAAAGTTATTCACTAGAGTATCATAATAAATGAATAGAAACTCTGAGATGCATTCAATGTGAGCCTCTAAAAAGAATTTTTTTTTATGTCTTTATAAGTATCTTTAGTTCAGTAGGTTTCAAAGTAATGACATAAAGACACATCACATTCGCCACTTTAAGACACAAAAGATAAAAAAAACTACTAATTTTTCATGTTTCTTTTTTAGGACATATGCATTAACACTTATCTGAAATAATTTGGTATTAGCGTGTTAAAATAGATTTTTTTATCTTTATAAAAAGAAAAGAATGTAAGGGTCAATTTTTAATGAAAAGAAAAGTTTATTTATTACATGTTGTACCGTAATTAACCTTTTATAAGACAAAAAAGGCTAATGGAATATTTTATGTCTCGTAGTCATCAATCTTAGTAGCAATTAAACTATTGATGTATACAAAAATTATATCATTAATTATGAAACATTTTAATGCAAATTAGGAAATGTACAGAAAGCAAATGTCATGGTATGTATAACGGTTTTATAAGAATCAAAGAATATTTTCTACTAAATACAAAATATCATCATTTTTTTTCTTCATTTTTTTATACTATGCAGGACCTAGCTATTAGAATCGCTTTACAAATTCAATAAAATGTTGTTAATTAAAATCTTCTCGGGTGTTTGTCTGGGATTTCGCCAAAGTGATCATTAACCGAATAAAACGACTCCGAAAGACGACAGTCGACTTCCCATTCCCACTCGCACGTCAGATGTTCCTAAGAAAACGGAATAAAAACTTGCCAAATCAGCTTCATAATAAACTACATTGCATACTATTATTACTGATTTAGGTCAACTTAATTGATCATTTTTCAATAGCTATTCAACGTAAAGCATTTCCTGGTTTTAAATTCTCACCTGGTTAAAAGCAGTTTGATTGCCACAAAAGAAACTGTATGTAATGTCATGACTGAATCGTCCATGTTCATCTTCAACTGGCACACAGACATGGAAAACGCGACAGTCATTCGCAACATCTGCGTAGTAGCCATATCGCCGATTGTCGCAAGAAAAACCCGTACGGTATCCTCCGATGATAAACTCAGCCCCGGCCGGCAATTCGACAGAGTGGGCTCCGCCGCCTCTACCGCCGCCGCCTTGATGGAACCCTCCTTGTTGTGGTCTGTTTCCACCTCTTTGCCCTTGCGTCTGCAATTTTAAATTATCATGTACAAAAGAAAATGATTTTTTGATTGCAATATACTCACACTGTCCAGCAGCGCAACAAGCATTACAACGATCGCGCAGTATTTGATCATGATGATGTTGAATTGGAAGTCAGACGATGACGTTTCAGAAAATCACTGATGAGTGAGTTCAAGTGTGGCTATGGTCTTGAGGTTGAATGAAGGTGTTGTATATCTGCTCCTTTTTATAAGGGTGGGAAAGTGAAAGCAGATCACGTGACTTTGTACTTGTTCTTCTAAATCGAGGTCGGGAAGCGCCCGAAACTGAGCAAGGAGATGATCACCCTGCAGCATCCTTAAAAAAAATCTAATACAGGGAAAGTAATTTAGTGGAGGTGGTCAAGTGGGGTGGGTGGCGTCTAGCACTCTCCCGATAAACTGGTTTCCCATGCTTGGCCTCAAATTCCTGGGTAAAAAGTGAGACATCTGGATCATTCATTACAGTACGGTGCTCTATGGAGTTATAATTGATTAATTTGTAAGCTAATTTTGTATGTGATCTCATTTGTGTACGATCTAATGAAGTGCTAGAATAAAATTTGCATAGTAAAAGCATAAAAATATGTAATATAAGGGCACATTCGTGTGAAAAAATAATTTTTTTAATTTGTCACGATATTGTGGTCCGCTCTTTTGTTTTCTGCTTAGATAGGGTCCTCGAAGAAGAGTATTTATCAAAAAGAGCATTGGATTTTTATATCAATGGAGGAAATCTAAAATACTACGTATAGGTAAAGTCATGAAATTGTAAAACAACAACATTCCCAATTGGTTTTTCAAGGAAAACAAGTCGCTCTCATTTTCCACCCTCACGCAAGAAGAATACCTCTTCATTGACCATGAAGAGGTATTAGTGGTTTCAAACCAGACGACACTTTTACCTTGAGTGTATTATTGCTTCCTTATACTTCATTTACGAAAATTCATTTCACATTAGTTCTAACTCATGTGCAATTGTAATTTTGTCTGTGCGTACAAATTGAAGATTTATTGCAAAGTAAAAACGTTTCACGCATTCACTCCTTTGTACTTGATTTTGTGTGAAGTCATTTTCTCAGAAGTATTGTCTGCACACTCTGGATGGCGGATCTAGAGGAGACACTTGCCAATTACTCGATGCCCTTGTGTTACATGGCAAAAATCTGTATTTACGGTTTTGAAAAAAATAATAATACGTGAAAATTCGGTTTTCAAGGAAATACTTCAATATTATACTCAAGAATATTTAATTGGATATTTACATTTTTGAATAGTTATAAGCTAGATATTAAAATTCAACGGGCAATTTTTGTGCCCAAATAAACGAATAGTTCTACTTCTAAGAAAGGTCGTAATAATAAACACCATAAAGAGACTGTACAATGTAAATTAAGGTCATGTAACAAGACAAATAAATACGGAGATGCACTTAGTAGATATTGCATGGGTCTACTTCAATACAGACATTTCTGATGTATGGAAACTGTAATTAACCGGTTGATTTTAGGTTATATAATAGAATGTTGAAGTGTTTATCATCCAAATAATGCTTAGTATATAAGATGATATAGAAATAGAACCACAAGCGGTTGAAATAGCAGTTAAAATACATCCGTACATTCTCAACGTTATTTATGAGCACAAAAAAAGAGGACAACCGAATGTCTGGGTTTATAACAAAGGGGGGTTCGAGTGAAAGTATTAAGTTGAGGTAACAGTGAAAGGGTGGAGGCAGACAAGATTCCACCTTTAACCCTTTCTAAATTAAAGTCGATGGTGTAGGCGGGTTACTTGCACAACGTTTTAACGGATCACTGAACTGGTTTTCTTAGGATATCTCCATAAATATTCATCACATGTTTGGCATGTAGATATAGCGTGACCTTTAATGTATGCATATTGGGATGACTATAGCAATAATAAAAAAAATGCTGCTGTCATTGCAAACACGGTAAAACTGTAGTTAAAAATAGTTAAGGTCAATAATCTTAGTTCGTAGTAACGAGAACAATTGTGTTCTTTTCAAATGTCAAATCGTAAAAATAAATTGTTTTTTTTTTTTCTTTTCTTTTCTTTTCCCATTCAAATTATAAGTTGCAATACTGACCTATCATCGCATTATGCCATTGTAGGTCATTCAGAGAAACAGCTTTGGACTTAAAACAAGTAATGAATGAGAATTATTTTTTAATATTTAAAAAAATAAATAAATTAATTAATTTTTTTGTACAAACAGTAAATAAATTTTAATAGTTAACTTCCTTCATCTGAGGAAATTTTGAACAGATTATCATTCAGTTTATAAAAATCTTTGGCAGTGGAACAGTCGAAATTAAAATAATGGTCACAGGCGAAATATTTCTGGTTAAAAACCGTATTATTTGGACAGAGGAAGTTGAAAAGGCGGCCATCATGGTGACAGTAATGGAAAACCTAAAATTACAACTGGTTAGAACTAATGTTTTAGGGAAGAATGTTTTACTAGATTTACCTGACACCGGGCTAATGGATGGTCATCAGCATAGTAACCTGGAAGTTTCCCAACACACTTGAATCCTGTAATAGGGATCGAATTGAGGTATGGGAAATCTACATCACTGAAGGTAACGGCTTTCTGAATAAGATGATAAGAAAAGATTATAACGAAACACGAGAAAAATAAAGTTTAAAAGGTCAAAAAATACCGTGATGTTAGAATAAGCAATGACATTGAATTGAAAAATCACTGGAAGAAGAGAGAAATTATAAAATAAAAATAATTTATAAAAAATTAACAAAACCGTACTTACCTATAATTATAAAAATTTGATTCATTACGAAGATTGAAATTCATACAACAAATACCCTGTAAAATATTCTGGTTATAGCCAATCGTGGTGAGGTCATGATGTTGTTTTGCGTGAGTGAGGCCAACAAAGGGCACAACGTCAAGTACGCTGAATATATTTTATGTGGGAAACATAAATAGACAAAGTTTTTGGGTCTCAACGGATTGCCCTTGAATGTTGTATATCCTCCTTTGGTGAGTGATGGGGTAGAAATAGGACTGGTTGAAGCAAAACACCCGCTTCGGCCGAACGAACATTCAAGTTCACTCGCCCGAGGGGAAAAGCAGTAGGTTCGTTTTTCACGGTCTGTGGGACGCAGGTGGAACTATATTGCGCATGCGCTCGGTTTTTCAAAGACGGAAGCCCTCGGGAAAAACCAGACTTGTCAATGAAATTTGAATTAAATGAAGGACTGAAAAGGGAGTTTCAAGTTCTTTAAACTCGTTTATTGAAATCAAAAATCGAAGTTTAAATTTTCAAAAAAAAATGCTTTTTACATTTTTTAAATGTAATAATTTATCTATATAATCAGCTGTTAACCACATGGCATTTTTGTACCAGCATTATTTTTATCAATTATTTTTTTTTTTTTTATTGATCAAAATAATGCTGGTACAAAAATGTCTTGTGGTTACCAGGTGTTTTTCTGATTACACAGCTGATTATTTTTATTTTTGTTAGATAAATTAAATAGTAGAGTCACCTAAATCCAAAAAAAAAAACTAAAAGTGTTTCATTCATCACACAAGAGTGAATTACTGTGCACATCGTTACACTTTCTTAATTTCGACAATATTTCTTATTCTTAGCTCGATCAAGCGTAATTCTTGTCATGAATGAAAAGTTGTAAAAATTTAGTAAATAATCAAAGAATTTTAACAACGAGAATGTCAATAAATGACGTCATTTATTCTGGAAGTTGTCTTTATGACGCGTTATTCATTTCCTTCCTCGTCAAAGTCAAGTCGGACCAGTTTACGCTGTATTGAACATACACAATGGCAGGAGGAGGTCCGCGTCGAGGGTGGAGTCACGAGTCCAAAGGTGCGTATCCGGAGTGGTGTGTAGTCGCTGGAAATTAGCGCGCGCTTTCGTGCGAGACGCTGCCAGGTGGTCATAATCGTGGATTTCTCCTCTCGTTAGACAGTATCTCTTTTTTCTATACAAAGACACATGTGTGTTCCGAATTAAATGAAGATCACGATGGAAAACGAAAGCAGTTTACCACCTACTGTTTCCCTGCCAGATGAGCCATTACCTCAGACATTTGTTGTGAAATACCTGGGAAAACGTACTGCCCGAGGGCTTTGGGGTGTAAAACACACACGTGCACCCGTCGATGACATGGTTGTGAATGCCAGAGCCCAGAAACCGGGCTCGTTTTTACCTTTTCTTCAGCTTCGAGTCAGCTGTGATGGTGTGACGGTGAGTGAAATGCCTCAGAATCAAAATAAGGATTTCGACGATGGTCCATTTCCTGTGGATGCCATTTCGTACGGCGTACAAGATGTTGTTTACACGCGTGTTTTTGCTATGATCATCGTGCGATCGGCTATGGATTTCCCTTCGAGTCCCGTCACGAAACCTTCAGCAGCGACTTTGGAATGCCACGCTTATGTATGCGACAGTCGACAGAGTGCTCGTCAACTCACCTTTGCCCTTGCATCAGCATTCAAAGCGTTCAGTAAAAGTCTTCGTGCTCGAGTTAATCCTCACAGTTTGGAGACTCGGAAATTCGCTATAGATCTACGAAATCCCGAAGAAATTCAAGCAGAACTCGATTCCGAAGCGTAAATGACTCATTCTAGTTACATCATTTTGTTTATCGATTATATTTTTATGTTTTTAACTTAATATCCGTGTAAGCAAGTGTGAGAAAATATTTTTCAAGGTCTTTTCGATCTTCTTTTATTCGATTTTGACATACATTTATTAAAAAAGAAAAGTTCCTCCGGATATTTGAAGTCTCGGTGTTGTGAATTCATGGGAAAAGTTAACGCCGTGATGAGTTTTTATGTCGAGGGTTTATTTTTTAATCACTTGGATGAAAGCCAAAGTGGTATTTTGCAATTTGATGCTCGCGCTATCGATTGTGAATCATCGGATTTATTAATACAGAGATCCTAAAGTCATTTGAGCGTTAAATATTTATTGTATACAATACTGGCATTGCTTTTCACCATATTAAAATGTAGTTTTATAATTCATACCGTACATATTAATACATTTTGAACACATGTTTTAGATTACTGTATAATTAGGTTAAATTTGGTTTGCTGGTCGTTAACTCAATTTGCTATCGATTTTACCAAAGTTTTCATTGATTTTGTACCGTTCTTCCGCGATGTCACAATCGACTCCGTCAGGATAATCACAAACTAGAAGGTCCTGGTTGAATTTCGTCTGATTCGGGCATAGAAAACTCCATTTCCGCGAATTCAAGCAAATATGAAACACCTGTGTGCAATTAAATTGTTCGAAAAGTGTTATTCAATATGATGTAATTAAAGTTTCACTTTTTATTGAATTACTTGACAATTGGCTTCTTGATCGGCGTAGTATCCATAAATTCGATTTCTGCACGTGAAAGACGTCTTAGGAATTTTTTCCAAAAATGGCAAAATTTCTTGCTGTCCAATAACCTCCAAAAATGAACAAAGACACGTAATTAAACTTTCAATTACCCTCGGTAATGAATGGAATGTTTTCTTACTTTTAATGCTTGAATGTTTAAAAATATAATAATTGTGTGCGTGTAGACGTTTATAAAAAAGTATGTCAGCATAATTAAAACTAATTTGGTTGCTGATACCAATTTAATACCTACACCACATTTAAAAGAAAAGTGGGACATTGAACTACAATTACACATAAGTATATGTATCGAAAACTCCTGCTTATTGAAGCATTGTATTTGATACGAGTTATTTGAAGGCTATTAATTTAAGTGGACCTTACCTGATATAGTGAGATTACAAACAGGATACCTGGAATAAAAATTGGATTTTTCGATTTAAATCAAGATAAATTTCAACAAAATTTAGATTTTTCAGGAAAATCACTCGTTAAATATGCAATTTACTACCTATTCAAAGAAATTAAGATCAAAATTCTAAATTTCTAATAGAATTATAGAAAAGTAAGATATTGTGATAAATAGAGTCGATGACTTCTACACACCATTAAATTGCATTTGTCTCAATTTCTACGAGTTCATTGCTTGAAATAGCTATAAACAACTCAGATTGAAAAAAATTATTGTTGTTTACCTGCACATACTGCTGTTATTTCTTGATTTCTCATGTTGGAAAGTTGAAGTTGTGTATAGCTCGCACAGACGTTAATCCTCTTGTTATATTTGCTCTCAGAATGAGAAATGATAAAAACTCACTTGAATGTTATTCAAATGATGGGTTTTCATCCTTTATATAATCTACACCTCCTCTTCAGTTCTATCACGGGATTGGTAGTACAGAAGCATCATAAATTAGAAGATGCTAGTGATGAAAGATGGTATAGCAAAGCCGGAGGTAAAGAAAACAAAAATGTCCACACTTTACTTTTTCACCTGACTGAAAGGTTATAAGATGAGTCCACACCTATTATATGCGTGTCAAGGTTGTTTTCAATCTAGCGTTCATTTATTTCAATTAATATTGCATTTGTAATTAGGACTTGAAAAAGATTTTATTTTATCAGAAGTAGTTTATTTTTATTAACGCTTTGTACTTTTTGTTTTAATGAAGCTATAGGGCAATTTGCAGGTTACAGCTCATTTGTTCACATAAGTTTAAGTTTAAAGTAATTGTATTTACGATTGATAACGTACAGTATTACGAAAAAAATAAATGCAGACTGTACCTACATGTATAAATAGAAAATCAGTTATAACTGTTAAAAAATAATAATTTGCCAACAAAGTTGATTTGCATGCAATTGCATTGTCGTTACGGTAGCTTTATTGCTAGCATGAAAGACTAATTTGGCCAAGGATATATGCAAATTACAAACATTTAACGGTTATGCTACATTTTTTTAAAATTGCGACTGTATTCAGTAAACCAAGGATCCTTAGTTATTTAGTCTATAACTGTAGGAATTTATTTTATTTTGGCAATATGAGTTTTTAAATAATTAAATCAATGAGTAATTTTAAAGTTTACATCATCTGCAAGTTCAAATAGTATCTTTATAGGGAGATGGACATCTCAAGGATAGTGTGTCTGTAAAATAAACGCAAACATGACTGGATTTTAATTACCGTATTTGAATAAACACAATAAGTGGTCGCATAACTAACATAAAATGATGTGGTCGAATACCACAGTACTCACGACAATTACAAGTGCAAAGACACATAATTGGATATAATTAAGAAAATTAAACAAACAAAACAAATCACTAAACATACATCCTTCAATCTAAAGTTAAAGCCTAATCGATTTGGGTACCTACACTTGATTTAACTTCGGCCTACAACGAATCAAGGGAACTATGCATTATCAACACGCACATTGGGTTATTCAAGGTAATCGCTTATTTTATGGGTTTTCTTCCATATTTCAGAAGTTTATGGAACAGCTGTCAGCTCTTAGCTAAAATTTCAAACACCAACCGACGACTCGTGTGTCACAGGCCATGACAATGCTGCTTACATGCTACATTCGAGGAAGAAATCGAAAAGCAAATTTTTGCAATCTTCTGTCCAATCTATGGGCTTGTCAATTTCCAGCAATGGCATCTTCTATAGAGACAAAACTCGAGATGTTGAATGGCCAAGTACCGTAATGTAATCACTTAAATCATTTAGTGGGTATCATCAACTACTATGGTAAGTTCATTTTGAATTTATTATCTGTATTGGAGCTATTACTCGTCAAGATGTTAAATGGCAATAGCAAAAAAAAAGACTTGGACAACTTGCAAGAGAGTCTTCACATATTTTACTGCTATCCTCGCTGCCAATGACATGTTTTACACACAAAATTAAATGAGTGACATGTGCTCAGTGCGACAGTGCTCACATATTTTAATTCTCGTCGCCAATAATCAGTGTTATACAGCTAAAACGTGACTTGACTAAATTTTACGACTAATATAAAATGATGTGGTATATAACACCACACACCTTTCTCCCAGTTTGGAATTCAGAGTTTACTTCGATGGAGCGGGGTGAATGAGAGTTACGGTAAGTTAAAACACCGTATCATATAAATTACTGATTCGTCAAATTGGCTGAGAATCAAGGAGAGTAAACTCGGATGTTAATCTTAACATGCCCAAATGAATGAATTTTTGTTTAATGCTTGACTATAAATGAGGACTATACCTAAATCACAAAATTTAGTAAAACCCTTTTTTTCAGTTATACAAGTAGTACTGTTATGCCATCTAGTGTTATTCGCTTGAACAAATTCAAGCTTCACTTTTCCTCACGATGTGCCGCTGATGTATGCATAGCGGGTCATTTAAAACTAGTATAAAATAAAAGGCCCGAGAGTAATTGTCATAAAAATTAAATTTATAAATACTTATAAAGATATTTATATTTTTTAATAATAAAATGCAATGTGTGTTAGTTCCTCGCTTAGTTCTCTACAAACTGAATCAAATGGAAGTTAGCATTCAATATTTTCGACTATAAAATCATTAATAGCTAGCATCTTCTGGTGGCATGATTGCCAACTACAAATTTTGACATTTTATTTTTTAATGACCTATAAAACACTTAAACTCCAATTTCTATTTTTATTTTTTTTTAAACATTTAATTTTTTAAAAAAGTTTAATTGTAAAGTAGCATTAAAATAATACCAGAAGTACCTTTAGGACATAGCAAAGAAGTAAAAGCGTGTTAAAACTAGGAAGAAATTAAAATAATAATAATAAGGAAATACGAAATACAATAGAATTCCGTAAATTAAAGAGGTCACAAATAAAAATATTTTTTCATAATTTTTCATTTTAAAGGAAAATCGTAGGCGAAAACGACACAATACTGCACGCCAGACGTTGACTTAGTACGTGTCTATTGTACATTTCCGCCTTCGTCCTTTCATATGCCGGAAAGAAGGTGTTTGATGGATGGCGAGAAAGTGACATGTTTTACCCTGGGCGCACCCCCGCATTTCACGATGTTTTTGCTTTAAATTATTAGTGGGTGGGGAATGGAATTCTATCAAGATAAACATACACAACAGATACATGCAAATTATCCAAATTGAAATGCTCTGGGCGTGTTTTGCCGATGTTTCAAGGTTTATCATGCTCAAATCAAACAGTTTAACAAATAAATGTTGTCAAAATTGCAACGTGTTCTACATAAGTTGCGAGAATTATGCCACGTGTGAACTATATCGCCAACTGTCGAAATAAACTGAGAATAGGACACAGAGAAAGTCTTAAAGCCTGAGGACAGATGCACCGTGAAACCGGTCAGACGAGGCCGAGAAGATTTCATTTGACCTCGAATGTGCATCGCGCCCGTCGCCTCAACTGGCCAACCTGTTTTCTTCAACAGGTGAAAGTGGGTCAACTCATTTTTCCCCTCACAAAAACACCTCTAGACAAAATGCTGTATCCCACGCACACATTACTTCCTACTCGTCTTCAATTGTACACTCAATGTAATTATTCTCAACTATAAATTCAAATTTATTTGACAATTTTAAATTAAAGTAATTTCACAGTTTAATAGTGAACATTTTTCTAACTTCTTTCCCACCGATTAATTTATTATTTTTTTACGTGGCATTTAATCTCTTTTTGTTAGTGTAATGAATTATTTACTAAAAAAGATGGGTGAGAGCTCGTTTTCCATTGAAAAGGGTTCGTAAATCGTATAGATAGAAATTCAGAGAAACAAATAAATAAAATTGGCAAATAATTTAAGCATTTCTATTCACACTAGACAACGTGTTATTACTCCATAATGTCATTGTCCTATTTCGGTTGTCGGGCGACTTCTGTGTGGTCTGGAAGTTCTTTTAATTTTTTTCTCACGTCTTACATTTTAATTCTAGATATCATACTCAATAATTTTGATTATTTACGTTACAGATTATTTTTATTGGGACACTTTTATTTTTAAAATTGGAACAACTCACAAAATTAGCATGCGTACGTGTTTTGCATAAAAATCAGTTTCTATTAAAGGGTGTCTTTACAATTATTTTCTGATAAAAAATACGAAGTCCCAATAAGGTAAATTTTTATTATGGTAATAAACAATGTTTTAAAAAAATCTGGCAACACTCGCCCTTCAGCTTGCTAAATAGTGCCACCTTGAAAGTTGCGTTAAGAAAAGATGTTTTCTAGTAATTCTTGACTTATACTTTTTAAAAATGTGGCTGGAATTACAAATATGGCGTATTTTGTGCCACTTGCATCAGGGCTAATGAAATGTATATAAAATTATAATTTAATATTTGTAGGCATATGGGATTTGAGTTCAAGCTCAATTTCTAACTGCAAGCAACTCAGAGAACGTGATGGTTTTCATTAGACGACCCTGAATCTTATATTAAATCAGCAAATCAATTATGAAACGAATAATGACAACTTGGAAGCGCCCTTCTTATACAGGAATAAACTTTGTTTTCCCTGCATAACATTACATAAGCTCGAAGTGCGAATGGTATAATTTTTTCATTAACTGTGTTCAAGGTAATCCAGTTACTTCGAATAAACAGTTACAATTTTTTTTGAAAATTTGTTATCATTTTATGGTTCCTTGTTACAGACATTTGGAGGTTAAGCGAATTTACACTTTTGCTGATTTAGACCGTGCGACATTAATAAATGCGAAATATATACTTCGCATACACGCAAGGATAACGCGCTTTTCACTAATAAATTAATAGAAATTGAGGACAAAATTTTTAATGTTGGATATAAACTCATTAGAGAGAATCTTTCTTTTTCCAATCCAAATAAGAATAGATAAATCCTTATTTACAGCGTTGATAAAGAGAAAAAAAATATGTTTTCTTCCTACACACGGACTCCTTATTACGCATTAAGGAGAAAACATTTCATTTTATCAAATTTAGTCGCATTAAGTCCGAAAGGTCGCAGTTCTTGGCCATTGTTAATGGATCGTCACGGTAGCCCTCTTTACACTTTGAATATCAAATAGGTAGTGTTGAATTTTAAGTTAGAAAATTATATACATTATAATAAAGGTGACATGATCAATGATGTTGATAAAGTCAGGAATGAGAAAATAAAAAGAAGAAAAAGTTAAACTATATTTGAACTTGATTGATTTTAACCTACTTTTTTCAAATAAATGAGGTTAAATAATGAGAACTTGTTTTTTTTATATATGTTTAGAACTTAACTTGTTTATTAATTTAAATCATGCTGTGTTTATAATTAAAACATTGAAGTTTTTAACGGTTTACTGTAAAATTCAATTTTTAAATTAGGATGTCACTTAGATGAGTTAATCAAATTACAAAACGTGATAAAACTAAAGCATAAAAGAAAGAAATGCAGGTGCAATAACCTCTGAGAATGTAAATGTTTTGTTTAGGGTTTGTAGAGCCTTTTTCTCACAAAAAAGGGGGGTAAAGGGTAATGGAGGGCAAATACAAAGAGGTTATAATTCCTTTTAAAGAAAAAGGAATTATTTGTTTTATTTATTTTATCAAACCTTTCTTCACGTTACATCCTCCTCTCTCGTCAAGGTGAACTGCATAGCTCAAAACTCAAAAGGGTTTGAAAAGTACGATGTATCTATTAATTTGGACATTCTTAACTGGACAACTGTGATTTTAACTAAAAAAAATAAAAAATGGGTTTGTTATGTTTTGTTTTTGGTATTTTTTTTTTTTTTTTTTACTTGTGCGCTTAATATGTTTAATTTATTTCCATTTTTGGCACTGATGATGTGTTCCAAATATTTTTTTTATATATAAGATTTCACTTTTTTAAATAATATTTGAAGCTAAACAAGAAAGTTATTCCATTTTCCAGTTTTCTCACGGAATTTGATGGAATGAGGATTTATAAACTAACTCAAATCATAATTTTAATTAAACTCATAATGTACCTGATGATGCAAATGGAGACTCTTTTGCCTATTTTTCTTTTTATCTCGAGTAAGAAAGGGAAAGTCGGACAATTGAATTCCAGTTGTCACACATTTATCAATTATTTAGACGTGCTCACCTTTCATATATTCACACTAATCAGAATTTTTTTTTAATGAATGCAAGAAATATAAACTGTTATTTTGTAAACAAAAAATTAACATTATAGTAATCAAAAAGTTTACTCTTCACTTTGAAAATGTAAAAAATTTCCTATTTAATGGATAGTCAAACTGATTGAATCTTAGATATACAATTATCATCACGACTCACTTTCTGTCTTCATATATATTTGAATAAATTAAACTTAATTACTTTTTTCTTCAATTAAAAATACAAATAAATTGTGAAATTCCGTAATCACATTAGATTTGTATCTTGGTTACATAAACATGGATTTAAATTCTGTTGAAAATGAATGAAATTAGCATTTGAAATAATAATAATTTATTCATCTAATCATCTACTTTAGGTCGCCTTTGAATTTTTATCACTTTGGCCTTTATATTTTAAATGTCACGATATGTAAAATTTTAAAAATCTTTTCTCACTTTTATCAAATATACTATACCAGAAGTTCATTTACATGTAGTTATACGTTTGAAATTAGTATTTTAGTAAACTACCCGTTCATTTTATTATCAGAATTTGCATTTTCATCTACGTGCTGTTACTCCAGATGGACAATTTACTTTTTACCTTTTATGATTTTTAAATTATGTAGTGTCGTAAGATACAAGGATAATAGTAAGCTACGAAAATCATCGCGCATCTTAATCAGGATTTGATGCTATGTAAACAATCTACGCATTATCCTCAGCTGATGTCAACAGGTATATAAAGAGGCAGCACTTCATCGACGTATCATCCATATTCAACTTGCTTACAGGTAAGAACACACTTCCTTTTGCACATCCATTTTCATTGGACTTCGGCTTAATTTGGATATACTTTAATTTTGCAGTTCGAGATTCTTCACAATCATCAAAATGAAAGTTGCAATTGTTGGTAAGTTTGAAAAAGATGAAAATAAATAAATTTATTTTAAATTTCACTTTATTTCGTAGTTACTCTGAGCTTGGCTTTCGTGGTGTTTGGTAAAGTTGTAGTAAGTTGATTTTTTTTATTATTATAAATTAAATTTGATTTTAATTAATGAATTGATTTTAGAAACGTCAAGCTGAAACTTACAATTTACCCGACGGTGCTGAACTGGTCGTAGGATCGATTAAGAGCACATTCTCGTGCGCTGGCCGCATCTATGGTTACTATGCTGATACCGATAACAACTGCCAAATTTTCCACATTTGCGTCCACCATTCCGATCCTGAAAACGGTATAGATGAAACAGTCCAATTCAGTTTCTACTGTGGCAACTTAACCGTCTTCGATCAAGCTAATTTGGTGTGCGCCCACGTCGACAACGACGATACTACACCGTGCGATCAAGCGCAAGCCCTCTACGATGAAGTAAACAGAAATTTTGGAGTCGTTGTTTAGTAATGCCATTTCCACGTCAACAATAATCTGAACCTGACCTTCCAATCACACAGTGAAGCCAATTGGGAACCCCATGCTGTGCGGCAAACGACTTTCCCGTACAGCATGGTTCCGAGACTTTGGAGCTAATTTTAGAAAGAGAAGATTGAGACATTGAGAATTGGATATTTTTCTTTTATCTGGATATTTTTTTCAATAATTTACTTTGTAAATAGTTTTAGCTTCATAGTTCTCGGTTTTAATGTTAGCTAGTATAATGTTGGGCCATGTCATAAATTGTAAGGACATTACAATATTATGATATCTGGCCCTTAATTTGCGAGGCATTTCAATCAATATTATTTTTATTTTGATACAAATAATTATTATGTAATAAAGCATTCCAAAAAGAAAAAAAATAGATTATAAATGTATCACGCATTTCAGTGAATAATAAAACTATTTGATTGCAATTGTGAAGAATTTGGTATACCGCTAACATACGGGTTGTTTATTTGACATTCGACAATTTGATCAGTTTAAAGCCTACAGTTTAAAGCACAACATGTTGTGTATATTTAATATAAGGAAGTACAGAGTTGCCGTTGAAATTCAAGGTCAAACGTTTCTTAATTTTTAGATATAGGGAAACAGTTTAGTTAGACAGTTGTGTGTGAATTTGGCACTACACAGAATATACCGCATACCCTTTCTTTGTACCTGAACTGCTAGTCAACGATACAGCAGCTCATGCTTAATGAAGAATATATTTGCAAGTTTCTAATTTAAACTTAACGCCTTAATTTGATTTTGCATTCCAAGTCAAAGGTCGTTTTTAGTGGTGTCATTAAAACGGCCACCCTATTCATTTGTGTTAAAAAAAAAGATATTTAGACTGGAGTAAACAGTCATGTATAATCTCACAAACTGATTTGAATTTCGAATAATTACTATCCCGACTCACTGTCTCGTTACATAATAATTTTAATACAAATAAATGTGAAATTCTGTAATCGCGCCAGATTTTTCTATCAGTTGCATAAATATGCATGCACTTATATTCTATAAATTAGCATTTTAAGTGATAAATTATTCACGTAATCATCTATTTTAAGTTGTTTTTAATTTATAATTTTTATCACTTTAGCCTTTATATTTATTTAAAATGTCACGATATGTAAAATTTAAAAAATTATTTTTTTTTTTAGTTATATTTTTAAAACTGTTTTATTTTACTGCCCTTCGTATTCTATCACCAGAGGTTGCACTTCAACCTACGTGCTGTGGTCAAAAGGTTGAATTCCTGTTACTTCCGATTGGACAATTTTTACTTTTATCATCATTCTTCCCTCGAGCTAGCGCCTGTGGTGTCGAAGGAGAACTGCACAAAAAAATAAGAGACTAAGTCATGCATCCTAATCAGGATCTGATGCTCCGAATTCGTGACCCCAACTGAAGGAATCTGCGCATCCTCCTCACCAGATGATCGTCAACAGGTATATAAAGAGGCGGCACATCATCGAAGAATCATCCAGACTCAACTTGCTTACAGGTAAGAACATACTTCTTCCTGCACTCACTGGACTTTTGCACGTTAGATCTCGTTATAATTTGGATATACTTTAATTTTACAGTTCGAGATTCTTCCCAATCACCAAAATGAAAGTAGCAATTGTTGGTAAGTTTACAAATAAGTAAAAAAAAAAAAATACTGTATTTATTTTTCTTAAATTTCTTTTTAGTTATCCTGAGCTTGGCTTTGGTGGTGTTTGGTAGAGTTGTAGTAAGTTTTAAAAATTTTTTTATTTTTTTTATTATAAATTTGTCTAAAATTAATTATTTTGTTTTAGAAACGTCAAGCTTCATCTTACAATTTACCCGCCGATGCTGAACTGATCGTAGGAGCGATCAAAAGCACATTCTCGTGCGCTGGCCGCATCTATGGTTATTATGCTGACACCGACAACAACTGCCAAGTCTTCCACATCTGCGTCCACCATTCCGATCCTGAGAACGGTGTAGATGAAACAGTCCAATACAGTTTCTTCTGCGGCAACCAAACCGTCTTTGATCAAGCTAATTTGGTGTGCACCAACTTCGATGATGCCACACCGTGCTCGCAAGCGCAATCCCTCTACGATGAAGTGAATAGAAATTTTGGCATTACTGACAGGCCAGCTGGTTAAGCCTAGAGAAACCCATTTACCCCGCCAACATCAATCCGTCACCTGATCTCTCAACCACGCAGTGAAGCCAACCAGAACTCCATGCTGTGCGGGAAACGACTTTCTCGTACAGCATGGTTCCGAGACTTTAGAGCTAATTTTAGAAAGATGAATAGCCGTAGCTGGGATTTTATTTGGAATATGCATGAATATGAAATTGCAATATGAAATAATTTTATTTTATAATCTTTCTTAATAGTCTGTAAATAGTTTTAGCTCTATAGTTCTCGGTTTAAATATGGCAGTTAGATATGTTGGGTCAAGTCATAAACTACAAGGACCTTAATATTATTTGTTTTGGCCCTTAATTTATGAGGCTTTCAATCAATATATTATTTTTATTTTGATACAATTACTTTGTACATCCCTAAAAATTGTTTTGTAATGAAGCATTCCTAAAAGAATAAAAAAAATACATTATAAATTGTGTGTTGTATGTTGAATTATGTTGAACAAGTTAAAAACATAACTCAAGTTAAAGAAAACAGTGTGACCTTTAGTGGTTTCTAAAATAAAGTTGTTGAAAACCAACTACAGTATATTTAGGAAACAAACGTGAGTTTTGCTCACGTGTTATAATAAAGAATCACAAAATACTGGGGTCAGGGTGGATGAGTTCCGAGACACGTGTTGATCTTTGACTTTTGGTGAGTTATTGGAGCATGACCACAAGTATACGTTGTCCAATTGAAGGGCAGAAATCACCGTATAGCTAAAGGATTCAAAACACAAAGTATTTTTATTAAATTTAATGTAAAAATAAGAAATATATATTTAAAAATTAATAATTACAATATGATTCAGTTTTTTTATAAAATTTAATTTAGTCAAGATATTCAATATACCGAAAGAAAAAGATGTTTTAAAGATTACATCACGATGCTGTGTTGCTAGTGCAGATTTGGTTTTGAATACATTTTGAGAAATTAGGTTTTAACCTAAAAGCGAAAGGTTTTTTTTCTTTCAATTTTAATAAATATCATTTTTTTTTTTAAATTAGCATAAATTCATTGGCTCCATGCACGAAATAATATAGGCAACGAAGCTACTGACAGCGTCCTACATCTGCGTTTCACATCTTGCGATTCCAAATTTCGTCCAAATCGTGAGCTATTTTTAATAAAGTCTAGTTTTGCACTTTTTACTCACTTAAAATGACCATCAAATGAAGGAAATTAGTTGATTTATTTACATAAATGAGTCTAATAAATTGTGTACCTTGTTCATTTTTGAATTTTTTTCTGGATGTAATTAACTAGAACTTGGTTTTTTCCACATGAAAATATATTTTATGTTGTTTTTTGTCGTCTTTTTTTGAATGCTCATCATGACCTCATTTTAAATCCTTCAAAAGGTTTTATTTTTATTTATTTCTTATCCATAACTGTCACAACACCTGCCTATCCGTACAAGGATTACACAAATCTTTAATTTTTATGTATCTATCGAAATCCTGTCAATTTTTTAAGGTTATGATTCATAGTTTGAACTTGAGTATATATAAATATATTACAGGCGATTGCAGATCATTTTCTTAGTTTGCATTAAAAGATACTTGAATATTAATAAAAGCAGAAAAAATCAAAACAAAAAGTCCCTTATCACTAAACAAATCAAAACATCGCATATCATCAATCAGATTGAATACTGGGAAAATTTCTTCATCTTAAAAAATGTACCGGTATTCTTCCTAAATCCGGTTATAGTAGAAAATGCAAACTCATTCGCAAATGACATCATTTAATAACTGCCACGGCTATTGTTTGTAATGAGAAATTAGTAATAAATGACTGGCCTACATTTTGCAAATAGTACAAAATTTTGTTGCTTAGCTATATAATAAAAGTTAAAAAGTATAAAACTTAAAACAGTTTATTATGTATTATGTATTATTTCTAAGTCGTGTTTCAAGTTGATCGTAAAATTTAAAAGCACTAAAATTAGATACTAAATTACAGGTTGCTATTCACGTTGAAACATACTCTCTCAAAATTAAGTAATTATCAATTCTATTCCTTAAGATTTTCTAACTTCATTAATTTTCATGTCAGAAACTTTTATAACTCAACGATTTCATTAGCTATTAAAAATGGGTGTATAAATAATTTCCTATTCAAAAACACAAAAAAATTTACTTGTTCCATTAATTTTTTTTTTAAATTTATATTCATCATCATGAGTGGAATAAAAGTCTAACCTTAGTGTAATAACATTCGACGATAACCTTTCAACTTACTTGGAAAAGGGGTAGAAACTATTTAGGTTACCACATTATAAGCTTCAGGCAAAAAACATGAAAGCTGTGAGATTAAATAGTAGGGTTTAGTTTGTCGATAAATAATATTTTAAATGAAGGAAATGATGACATAAATCAATTCTAAATGGGGATAGGAAAAAAAGCAGGCCTAATTAGGATAATAAATAAGAAAAGAAATTCCTACTGATGATTGATTACAAGATGTGTAAGTCTAAGATCTTTACTAATGACTCAGAGTTTCTGTGGATGGGTGGGACTTTATAGAGCCCAGCAGACGTGTTGACCACATATTTTATTTTGTCAAAGAAAAATTATATATTATTATTATTATTATTATTATTATTATTATTATTATCTTTTGTGGATGAAGAAGAACCCATATACCAAACCTATTACTTAAATTACTAAAAGCTTTTGAAAATTCTAAAATATATATTATGCATTCAACCTTTGTTATTATCTGCTATTTCAATTTCATTTCATCAATAAAATGCAAGTGGACTCATAAATATTCCTCAGATAAATAAGACAAAGTCAAGGTGATGGCTTGTAGGCTTGTCATTTACGAGTCAAAAGATGACTTGTAGAATGACCCAATTTCCACTGATTCCAATATTAAATTAATCCAGGAAAATAAAAATACTTTCTTATTTGAAAAGTTTTGAGTGATTTTTACAATTTCCTTATTAACATAAAGAGAAAGAGAAAGAAATTATGAAAAACTAAACAAGTATGTCATTTTCTTATCTCACGCTCATTTAAAAAAAAATTAATTGTGAGTTTTATTAACCTATTTTTCCTTTATGTAATTTTCAAACTCCTACGGAAATCATTTTAATTGTCACGCGAAACTAGAAACTAATAAAAAAAAACAAAAAAAACAAACGCGAAGTTAAAAGAAACATGTCTTTATTTTTCTTTTCTTTTTTTTTAATAAACATTTTCTGTACAACCAACATATTTTTTATATTTTTAAAATTTTCAATTTTTGTTATATTTAAGTTATATTATATGGCAATCACATGGTCTTAAGCACCACTCCATCCCCGAAAATTAATTATCCATCAATTTTTTTTTTGTTTAGTTTGAAGCGGCCACATATGATTATGAACGATCCAAATTAATCCAAGTCTCTTGCTAGTCGTTTTTTTTTTTTTTCACTGAAATCGACTTGAAGAAATTCTATTTTAATGATTCAGTTGATGTATGGTGTATATATAAAAATCCAAGGCGAAGAAGGTTTCGTCCACAATCTATTGCAATTGTCGTCATCAAATTGGTCGAAATTCAAAGTGGCAAATCACTTTCTCGGAGGAATAACTCCAAAATTACGATTGACCTCGTCGTAGAGGCTGGGAGCCACGTTACATGGAGTTGCGTCATCGAAGAGAGCGCAGACCAAGTTGGCTTGATCGAAGATCGTTTGGTTTCCGCAGAAGAAACTGTACTGCGCTGTGTCTATGATGTTTCCAAGATCGTCTGGAATCGGCAGACATACATGGAAGATTTGGCAGTTGTTATCTACGTCGGCGTAGTAGCCATATTCACGACCAGCGCATACAAAAGTGCTTTGGATGTTGCCGACGATAAATTCCGCGCCATCGGGAAGTACATACTGCGCGCTTACCTGCAATGATTAAAAGCAAAGCAGAGAAAAAATCGTTAAATTATGAAATTTGAAAAACAGCTGTTGTATAATATTAACATAATAATTGGGTAACTCACCGCTCCAATAACAATGGCAATAACTGTTGAAAAAAAATGAATCTCATATTATTAATATTATAGTATTTTTTTTAAATATAAAAAAAAATTTCTTACTTGAGATTATAAATTTCATTATTGGTTGAATTTGCTGAACACAAACCTGCAGAAAAACTTTAGCAAATGTAAATAAAGTTTGTACTAAAGACTCAGCAACTCTCTCACCTGATGTTGACTGGATGCTCTTGGTGAGTTAATCTAGTAATTCTGATCTGCTCCTCCTCCTTTTATACTCTCATGATACCACGTGAGCTTGAGAAAATATTTTTCCTTGTCCATCGAGTTCAGCGATGAGATCGGCGACCGGCGAACCCACATCCATCCCGATCTAATTTCTACGCATGCTCGGTAGCGTCGGGTCCGGTGCTCTACTTCCGCCCAAACAAGAAGCTTTACAGGTGGCCTCATCATTTTCCCTGCAACTCATCCTTCATAATTTATCAGAAGATCCTCCCAAAGTGACCTAAGCACGAATTTTAACCTATTTCGTGTGAAAAATGAAAATGACTTCTCTTTTACATCGTTATGTGAAATCTAAGTTTGTTGCAGTGAAGTCACTCGATAAGCTGAGGGGAGCCTTAAGACGGAAGTCGGAGCGTGGAATTGAGTTGCGAGCGGAAAGACTTTGTGTAATTGTCGTGGGTTAAAAAAAGAAATAATCCCCAAGTTATTATCGTTTAAATTGAAAAATTCATTATAAAAATTTTGCTACTGTCAACTTTTCGCATTAATTTTTTTATTTTTTCCTATAAAATAAAAATTTGAAAAATAAAAATAATAAAAAAATCCATGCATGTGTTATATGATCATAAAAACAAAATGAAGTTCCATATTGAAAAGATGAGAAAAGTTGAAATGGAGCACGGCCTGAATTAGGAAAATTCCCAAGACGAGAAAATTCACATTAAAATTTTATTAGGCTGATATTCACATTTTCGTTTTTTTTTTTTAAATTTTTATTCATCATTTAATCTAGGTCTTTTACCAATGTTTTCAAGTTTACCCTTCTTTTTTAAATTGTCATATATATTATATCACTTAAAACAAAACAAACCGAAAAAAAGAATTAAAGAAGCGGAAAATATTTTTATTTCATATACTGACACACATTAAAAATATAATTAATTCCAAGTTCATTCTCCTCAAGTCTCTTGTTAACGCTTTTTCATATTAAATCACAGTAGTTTACTAAGTGCATTATCATCTCGAACTTAACTGTTTTTGGGTGAAAGTAGACTAAATTGCTGATGGCAACAAGAAGCAGGTTGCATCTATTGCACAGGCCAACGAACTGAAGGGTCACAAGAGGTTAGTAGAAGAACGACTTAAGAGTGCGCGCGAAAGCCTCGTGCACGACTTGAGTCTGTCCATCTTCTTCTCCTCTTTAGGTTAAGCAGGTAACTTGTCTACTGATTGACGCCTGGTGAGGAAAACTAATCAAAAAATTTTTTTTAAACTGTCTTAAAAAAATTGAACTGGTTTACACTAATGGGGACTAAGTGTTCTATAATTGCCGAAATTGTATCATCCATCGCCTTTAGGCGGCCAGTGTTGAAATTTAATTCCACTCACCGCCACTTTAAAGAAATAAATAAATCGTGACTCTTTTTGAAATGCTGCATGAATATATTTATTAATTAACAAATATGTGTACAAAAGTTTTTATGTAAAAAATAAAATCAAAGCAATTTAAATCATCACAACATTTTATCTTTGAGCAAATCGTAGGGTGACTGCATGATTTCCATGAATACAATAAAGTTCCACTCAAGAACTCGTCTCATTTGGCCTTTTTATATTATCATTCTCTTCTTTTTCTCACACTTCACATATCAACTATTTTTTTTTAAATATCAAATAGTCGTTCTGATTGGCTTAGACGACGAGATTTGCTTTGATGAATCAACCACACAAAAGTTGACATCAGATTTTTTTTTCAAATCTAAAATCAGCTTTTGAAC
This sequence comes from Strigamia maritima, assembly GCA_000239455.1. Lineage (NCBI taxonomy): Eukaryota > Metazoa > Arthropoda > Chilopoda > Geophilomorpha > Linotaeniidae > Strigamia > Strigamia maritima. The sequence continues at coordinate 180,784 of JH431739.1, read as the reverse complement.
AGATTCATTTTTTTAAAATTATTATCAGTCCATCGGCTTAAAACCGTATTCATGAATGTGGTCGAGATCATTTTGGATGAAAAGACGAACGATGGGAGTGATCGTTTCTTGAAAACTTAACCAGATGGTTTGTCGACGATTCCAAATCGTGAGTTGATGGCATCGTACAGGCCAGTAGAACCAGCACAGTTGTCGAAGTTGTCAGCATGAACGCAGACCAAATTCTCTTGGTCAAAGACGGTCGTGTTGCCGCAGAAGAAGCTGAATTGCGCTATTTCATCGATTCCATTCTCAGCATCCAAGTGATGTACACAGATGTGGAAGATGCGGCAGTTGTTATCCACATCAGCGTAGTAACCGTATTGGCGACCGGAGCATGAGAATCCGCCTTTTACACCACCCACGATTAATTCAGCACCATCTGGCAACTCATAAGCTGCGGCTGCTTGTCTTTTTACCTGCAAATCAAAAACAATTTAATTAAAAAATCAATTTCTTCCCAAACAAATCTATAATTACCACAGCAGCGTAAGCAATTGCTACACAAGCGACAACTATAATTCAATAAATTATAAATAAATAACGTAATAAAAATTCAATCAAACGTAATTTGCATACCAATAAGGATGATCTTCATCTTGGACGGATCTAGGGCGAATAGAAATAAGTAAATAGTACAGTGTCTTATTAATTTTCAATTGCACACTTTTATTTAGTTTGCTTTTTTTTAAGCAAAAAAATAATTTTCTTACCTTAAACTACAGGAAGTTGAAAGGAGGAAGAAAGGAAGTGGAATGGTTAGCTCAGTGTCCACTGGTCCTTTTATAGTCGAAGATGCGCATCTTTCATCGTCTAATCTTTAATGACGACCGACGATCATGTTGACCCCGAAATAGGACTTGTTGAAATTCAAGGGTGGCTTCGGGTTTAGCCATTCACCTTTCACTGCACGTCTCTCTTTTTTTCTTCTATTTTTACCTCCTACTTACTAATCAACATACCGTATAATGCATTATGCGTAAATGTTGTTAAGCTAAATATATAGGTCATGAGTTTAGTTAGAAAGTGTGACGATTCAAGTTGAGTGAAAATAAACTTTCTTAACACTTTCCGTTTCACTTTTACTTTAATTAAACTTTATTTTATTTTTCTTTTTTTAAATCTTTCAGCAAAAAAAAGTAATGACTGTAATTAAACGACCCACTTTACTATCTAAATCATTCACAGTATTAAAACTTGGCGTTTTATTTCGGCCTTGGGCGATTCCTTCCTCGTATGCCACTGATGGAAACACGTGGAAGAACCCGTCTGATGATACTCAAAGAATGCGGCAGAGCTAGTTAAAAAAAAAAAAATTATAAAAAAAAAAATTAAAGGGATTAAGCATCTTTCTTTATAAAGACAATTGAGTTTAAAAAAATCTCTAATATGATCCTATGAATCGCTGATAATAAAGGAAAAAATAGCGGGAAATCAGGTTAATCTTTCATCTTGCCTTTTATATCACGATTTACAATTTTTTGTGCATTGGATAAAAATCAAAACTTTGGTCAGTGATTTGCATGAAAAACTATGGGTTATTTTACAAGTCTTCACTGTATTTATTATCTTCCCAGTAAATCAAACGATTAACTATGTTGTTTTCATATCTGCTTTTTTTTTCTTTTTCTTTCTCATAAGTTTGTTTATTCTACTGACTATTTTAAGGTCAAAATAATGCGAAACTAGTTTTTCTTTTACAAAACTCTTTTCGTCCTCTTCAAAACGTGATATGATTAGTTGATTCAGAGCAATCATAAACCAAAGGCAATATTCGAAGCAGACCACAATTAAAATAAAAATGAAATTATTATAGAATTAGGTCTTGCATTCATTAAGTAACTTCCATATCCACAAAACCATAAGGGACTCGGGGGAAAACTTTTTTCCTATGAGATTCAGTTTTTAAGAGTCATTATGCTTGTAAATAATGATTCTGACCTAATCCAAAAGTAGGGACATTCTCAACCTGAGGCTGAGAATAAAATATAGCATATAACTTTCCAAAATGTCTCTAAATGAAGATATAAACACATGAAATCTTCATAATTATCATGCCATACATCACAATTCCTGAATTTATTTAAATTTTGTATGAATCAATAAATATCACATCGTGTGATGTATGAGTATACAAAACAGTTATTTGTGTTATGTAAACTATTTGTTCATTTTGCAATGTAGATTAGCAGATGAAGGTGTTTGAGTGGCTCAAACCAGGACAATTTTAGCATCTTACAATATTCATGTATGATACCTATCCTTAACCTTCCTACAGTATTTCTAACAATGAGAATATTATTTACAGCAAAACCCTGACCATCATTAAGTAATACCAAGGTTCCAGAACAACTAATTTGCTTATTACGATCTTAACGTGTAATTTTAAATTTATCAAATTATAATTATAAAAATACAGTAATGTTGTAAAGGTAATGTGTGTTATAAAATGCGTTAGAACTTTCAATGAGGGGCCTGGACATATTGCGTCCTTGAGCTTAAATACAGCAAGGTATGGAAATTGGCCCCCCTTAAATCCAAGGATTTTCGCTCGTCCAACACGGATCGGCGCCAACGGCAAGGTTTTTTTAGTGGCGGAAGTAGGCCAGAGGGCGAAGATGCGTCGCGAGTTGATTCTTGCTGGCCTCAATCCTCAATTGTTGCGAGTGTTTCCAGAGGTCGGCCCACTCATCAAGAGTAGAAATGGCACTATCGTAGGCAAGCTGTCAAAATGTGTGACGATTTCAATTCACTGATATGTCGAAATTGACACGAAATAAATATTGTCAGAAAAGAATGGCTTCAAATAAATTAATTTCCTAATTTTTATGCCATTTTTTATGGATATAGTTATCTGAAATCAAAATGAAGAATAGAAATATCTTTCTCTGAGCAGTAGCGCTCTTCGTGCTATGCGGCAAAATCCTGAACTTTCATAATTCGTTTAGAATTCATATCCTGAAAAATTTTAAAATCGATTGAAATTAACTTTTTGATTATATTTTTACATTGCATATTCAATTATACCGTCCAGTTAAAAATATAAAATATCAAGTGTAAAATATTTATAAACTTTGTCTGCTTTGTATGTCCCTCTTTCGGAGAAATTTTGCCTTAGTTTTTTAGGCATCAATTTTAAATTTTTATCATTGCCAACAATTTCAAATTTATACTAATCTTGCTGTTACATATTGTAGACAGTGCCAGATTTCTGCCTAGGCCTACAAGGCCTTGGCCTAGGGGCCCAGCCAGCCTAGGGGCCCCGGTGGTCGTATGATTCTATAAATTTTATAGAATAACGTAACTATAGTAACATAGACTATATTATTCTGATGTTTATTAAAGTCATTAAAGTCGATTAAAAATTATATGTTCTGTATTAGTGCGCTAAATTTCCAAAATAGCTTCGAGATGGTGGGGGCCCCAAATGTCAAGTGCCTAGGGGCCCACATGTCAAGTGCCTAGGGGCCCTGGGTCTCTAAGTCCGGGCCTGATTGTAGAATATGAAAAATTTAATACAATACAAAGATTTTTTTTCTTTTAGTGATATCTGTTGGCCATAGTTTTCCTATAGGGTACCTCACTGGGTAACCTTTACTCAGCCCATGGTGACTCAGCCTTTTGTAGAAAACTTTTGTAGCGAAGTAGTCAAAACTAATAAAAAAAAGTTACAAGAGAAACATTAAAACACCAACCGATTAACCTTAGTTTAGTTTACGGTTTTGAAAGTCCAATAATAAATGGCGCATGATCACTAAACCAGAATAAATGATTAACTCTGTTGTCTGTTACAGGACTATATATTAAACATTACTCTTTTTTTTACAATTTGCAGTTTATGTATTTCTCTCAAATTTTTACAATAAAATGAATTGAAAGTTGATGACGGTAAATAATGACGTCACATCTTGTCAACGATATCTGGGCGCCATTTGTATTTTTTACTCCCAAGGTAGAATTGGCAAGGTTGGTTCGCAAATCGCAATGTATCGAATATCTATGGTTTTACTAAATTATTTTAACTCTAATTATGTAGGATTTCTTAACGATGCAATAAAGTGCTGCTATGCTTCTGGAACTATAGACATGAAGGCGTACAAACTTGCACCGAGCTAGCGGAGAAAGGTGAGCCAAATCTCTTTTTTAAATTTTGTTATCTACAGTAATTATCTCTAACTTATTTCTGATGTTTGCTGCAACTTGCAGCCATGTACAAAACAGAATTTATATTTTTTATTTTTTACTATGATTTATATCAAATAGTAACAGACTAACTATTATTATAGCTTAATATATTGATGTTTAGCATATATACATGACATGTAAAACTAAAACAAAACAAGTATCATTTACACGTTCGGTGTGTATGCAAATACAATAAAATCAAAGCAATTTAAATCATCAACAACATTTTATCTTTAACTTTAACTTTAAGCAAATCGTAGGGTGACTTTATGATGTTCATGAATACAAGAAAGTTCCACTCAAGAACTCGTTTCATTTGGTCTTTTTTTTCTCACTTCAAATTAGACGTTTTGATTGGCTTTGACGACGAGATAGATTCTTTAGATGAGTCAATCAAGAGCTGACATCTGGATTTTTGTAATCTGAAATCAGCTTTTGAATAAGTCCACTTTGTCATTATTATCGGCTTAAAACCGTATTCATGAATATGGTCGAGGTCATTTCGGATGAAAAGACAGACGGTGGGTGTGATCAATTCTTGGAAATTTAACCAGATGGTCTGTCGGTGATTCCAAATCGTGAGTTGATGAGATCGTAAAGGCCAGCAGAATTACCACATTCGTGTAAGTCGTCAGCATGAACGCAGGCCAAATTCTCTTGGTCGAAGAGTGTGGTGTTGCCGCAGAAGAAGCTAAATTGCGCTACTTCGTCGATGCCATTTTCAGCATCCATGTGATGTACACAGATGTGGAAAATTTTGCAATCGTTATCCACATCAGCGAAGTAACCGTATCCGCGACCGGAGCATGAGAATCCGACTTTTACATTACCCACAATTAATTCAGCACCGTCTGGCAAAACATAAGCGTCGAGTGCCGCTGCCTGTCTTCGCACCTACAAATCAAAAAGAAATTAATACTAAGTACGTTCTTTCGAGAAAAAAAAATTATAATTTACCACAGCAGCATAAGCAATTGCCACACAAGCGAATACTATAAGTGAATTAAATTAAGACTTTGAAATAAATAACAGAATAAAAATTCAAATCAAATGTAATTTGCATACCAATAAGGACGATCTTCATCGTTGCAGGATCTATGGCGAATAGAAATAGTGATTAATTTTCAATTGCACACTTTCCTTAGATTTGCTTTTTATCAACTAAAAAAGTTATTTTCTTACCTGAACTTAGACTACAGGAAGTTGAAAAGAGGAAAAGAAGAAGTGGAATGGTTAGCTCGGTGTCCACCGGTTCTTTTTATAGTGGAAGATGCGCATCTGTCATCGGATAATCTTTATACCGTATTCCCTCGGAAACAACGGCATGCCGGTAATTACGAGTCTGACCAGTTTTTGACAAGTAGACAACTGGTCAATAAAAAATCAAATGGACAAAATGTCGGAAAATTCGAATTATCCGGCACCCTGGTCTGATTCGCCATTATCCGGCATGCCGTTCTTTCCGAGGGAATACGGTAATGACGGCCGACGATCAGGTTGACCCCGACATAAGACTTGTTGGAATTCAAGGTTTGCGGAATGATTCACTTTTCACAGCACGATCCCTTTTTTTTCTATTTTTACTTTTTATTTACCAATCAACATTACTGTAAAATGATGCCTTATGATGCGTAAATGTTGTTTGGTACGCGGTAGAACTCGTTTGATGATACTGTTGAATAAATAACGGGCTATACTTTTACGTATGTATTTAATGTATTGCATAGGAATGTACTACTTTTGACTTGTCATTGCAAAAACAGAAAATGTAAAGCTACAAGTTTAATTTTTTTTGGCCCAAAGCAAAAAAAAAATCTTTTCTTGATGGAAAATTGCAGAAAGACGGGTTGGTAGAATATTGTTGTTTTTCCTTCACTTGTCAGCATAATTTTATAAACCGTACCTTTTGGATAACTCAAAGGTAGTATAAAATTGAATGTATTTGTTAACTTGATATTACCTCATATTACCACATATTATCAGTTAATGGCATATAGGGCCACTTATGCCGGTAAACCCTATTCTCTCTCTCTCTCTACAATACTGAATTGGTAGCATGGTGCTTAAACATCAAAAATTCACATTACACATTTGATGGTTAATTAATAAACTATGCTATGTCAGTCGTACATTGATGAACCTGACAAGAAGTTATTTTGAAATATTGTAACATTATAATTACTTCATCTCTCTCTGTAGACCCTCTATTACAAACTAAATAAACAAAAACAATAAAAGTTATGTTTTGACAACACATTTTATCATCTTCAACTGCTTATTGACAATCGCGGAGGCGTGAAATAGACAGGTGAGATTGGACTCTTCTGCCGCACAGGATTTTCTTGTTTCTATTATAGGTAAAGCTGTAAGTGCCTAGTGTTACACAGGTCAAGATACAGTAGGTCCATTCAAAAACTCCAGCACGATTCGTGCCACAACTCATAACATGAGATTATTGTGTCATATTGGTCATGTGACTTGTGTTACACCTACAGTGGCATGACCAAAGTAGCACGAAAATCTTGAGTTATGAGTCGTGCTGGAGTTTTTGAATGGGCCTAGTATTACACTGGTCGAGATTGGGTTGTGTTTCTTACACGTTGTGGCATAAATAAATAACGGGCTATTCTACTGATTTAGGATTGTGCTTGCTACTTTCTTTTTGCAAAAGCATGAACTTAACGGCCCGTTGTTTTGTTGCAAGGCAAAAATTCTTGTATTTCTAATGCAAAAATTTGAGGTACGAAAGAAACTCACGAAAAGGCAGCTGGGGTTCTACTCTCAAATAGCAGCTGGGGTTCTACTCTCAAATAGCAGCAATTGTCAGTATAAGTACAAAAGTTTATTTACTACAATCGTAAAACTTCTGCATTTTAATTTAAAATTATTTTTAAAATTAAACCTTTATTTAATTTAAAATTATTCAAAGAGATTTCAAAAGAATTCGCATAAAATAATGAAAAAAATGCACATGTTAAAGATCCTCAATTTTATAGAAAGATTAGTGAGAGGTTTTTCTAAGTGACACAAACGTTAAACAAACAAAGTTAATTATCTAATATAGACATATCTTTCTTAAATAATTATTTCTATTGTCATTTAACGAATTGATGGATCAGTAATTCCAAATTTTCGATTCACTTCATCATAGAGACTTGTTGCCTCACTACAAGGTAATGCATCATGCAGATAAGTGCAGGCGAGCTCAGCTTGATCAAATATGGTTTGATTGCCACAAAAGAAACTGTATTGAATCATTTTATCAGGTCCATTTTCCAAATTTTGTTGTGGAACACACACATGAAAAACTTTGCAATTGTTATCTGTATCTGCGTAATAACCATAAATACGATTATTGCAAGAAAAGGTTGTCTTGATAACGCCAATAATAGTTTTAGAACCACCGGGTAAAGCGTAGACAGTAGAAACGCTACTTGCAACTATTGATTGACTTGTCGATGCTTTTCTAGATTCAACTTCTAACTGTTGTCTAATAGCGACACCTTTAGCTATTTTTTCTGATTGTCTCTTTAGCCGCTGACCTGGTGGAGAATTTTCAAACTAAAATTACCATATAAGTATGAAACAATTAAAGATGTTAATTAATGTTAGCAGTACTTACATTCTGTGACCGCACACCTAACAAACAAAATAAAATCATCATTAAAATGTGATACGGAAGCAAAAACTTCATTATGAAATGAAAATCACGTAAACAGAAATTTTTGTTTTTCCCAGATCGTGTTAATCCTTAAGTGGTTTTTGAATCGCAAATTTCAGTATGAATGACGCCATAGCGTAGTTTTTGCTCCGAGCAAACATCCTTGATGTAAGCGTCAGCGTTATTATTTCGCGTAATGTGGGTGCAGCCGTGAAGCCGAACCAGACGACCTGGGGTCCAATTGTTGCACAGGGGTAATAATTTATTAAATTTACTAAATTTTATTTCCCGCATTCCGAATCACTGTAAAAATATAAACTTGTTTTTTGTACTATATAGATCAAAATGTTGAATTTCACTTTTACTTTTTTTATATAAATTATAATAAATAAATGTTATTTTTTGATTTAGTTAGTAGCCCAGTTTCCGAGTAATTGCTTGTTTTAAAATAGATTGATGTCATTGGGAAAAAAATGATTTACAGAAATTGATTTTTCAGATGGTTTTTATGAATATTGAATTGTAAGGTCGCTATAAATGCCAGATCGTAAGTATTATACTCGAGTTGGTCGGTCAGTAATTCCAAATTTTCGATTCACTTCATCATACAAACCTGTTGCCTCACTACAAAGTAAAGCATCGTCCAGGTAATTGCAGGCGAGTGTTGCTTGATCAAACACGGTTTGATTGCCACAAAAGAAGCTGTATTGAATCATTTCTTTAAGTCCATTTTCTAAATTCTGATGAGGAACACAGACATGAAAAACCTGACAGTTGTTATCTGGATCTGCGTAGTAACCGTAAATGCGTCTATCGCAAGAAAATGTTGTTTTGATAAAACCAACGATAATTTCAGAACCTGAAGGTAAAGCGTAAGCGGTCGAAGCACTTGTTCGAAAATGTAATGTTCTCTCTACTTATATAGAAAATGAAATGAAATGATAAAACATGTGAGGCACAAATTAGTGTGCATGTGCTATTTTTTCTTCTGGGGATTTTTTTTATTTTGGTGCAACATTCGAAATGGGGTAATGAGGTCTTTGAATGTGCAGTTATGTGCTATGTTTTCTTCAGGGCAAATAATCTGTATTCCCATGTTGCTAAAACATTTTAGGTGCGAAAAGAAAGTATGAAAGAAACGCCGGTTTTTAGTACAGTTTTTCTTCAAAGAAAAGATGCAGACGGGCGAGTAAGTGGTTTCTTTGTTGTTGTTTTTTTTTAAATTTTAATTGCTGCTTACTTTATCTTAGTATTATCAGAAGATATTATGGTCCTCGTAAAGTGTTAAGATTTAATTTAAATAAAAGGACTCACTCATTTCAAATATTATTTATTCCATTTTAGTGTCGTGCTGTTATTATGATACTAAGGAAGGCAATTTATAAACACTGCTGCTTTCTACACTCAAAATTTTCTGCAGCAGAAAATTTTCTGCCGGAATTTCTGCCAAGTGGGAACTAAGCATACTTGTTCTAATTGGGTAACATACATTAACCATTGCATTGTTACTACCCCATTAGACCACCTGCCACCCAGTTTGGGTAATAACATCCAAGAACAAACATAGTGTAAAATTGAACATGCAAATTTTATAAACAGCCCAGCTATTTTTATGACGTAAATTATTTATAGGTTCACTTATTTTATTATTATTTTTATACAAAATATCAACACAGACATATACTTAAACCAGAATAACACAAGTACCATATTACAAACGTTAATTTGAAAGAGATTAAAATAATTATAAAAAATGTTTTCTTTATTCTTTCATTCCACTGTCATTTAACGAATTGGTCTGTCAGTAATTCCAAATCTCTGATTGACCTGATCGTACAAACTCGATGCTCCGCTGCAAGGCGATGCATCGTCCAGATAAGTGCAAGCAAGTACCGCTTGATCGAATATGGTTTGATTGCCACAGAAGAAACTATACTGAGTTACTTCATTAAAACCAGTTATCAAATTTTCATGAGGAACACATATGTGAAAAATTTGACAGTTATTATCAGGATCTGCGTAGTAACCGTAAATACGATTATCGCAACTAAAACTTGTCCTGATGGCGCCAACAATAATTTCAGAACCTGATGGCAAAGCGTAAGCGGTGGAAGGATTTGTTGATTGGGGTCCTAATCCTAATGGTTGTCTAAATCCTCCTGGCTGGTTGTTCAGACTGGGTGCTATGGGTGATGCACCTGATCCTTTAGCTATTGGCTCACTGATCTCATTTCTTTCCGATTGGCGCCGAGTTATTATATGTGACTGCGCAATTGTCAGAGTATTTTGATAAAAATAATGTATGATTATTTTAGTCACTATAATAAATAAAATAAAATAAAATAAAATAAAGTTTAATATTACGGAGTTATCAGATGATAGATCGGTTGGGTCAGGCTTCACTCCCTCTTCATCAAATCCAGAACTTTTAACTATTCTTTCACTCTCTTCACTTTTTTCTGCTTGGCGCCGTGATAAACGTGACCGTAGATTTGTCACGCTTTTTTGAGTCTAAAATTTAAAAAATAATATTTTGTGTATACAAATACGAATTATTTGCTAAAAAATAATAATTTAATATTACAGAATCATTAGTTGATTGATTGGTTAGGAATATTAGTTCAAAATGAAACGCTTCGCTTGACTTGGGACGGGTTATACACTGCAATTCTAGGTGTTTAAATTTTATGTTAGGCACTTTTAATAGCTTAAGCTAAGACACTTTAAGAACCTAAACACTGGTTCCATTAATAGTCGTTTGGTGAGCCTAAAATTAAGGTGACTATTTTTGAGTCATTGCCGTACGAAATTGGCAGTTCTAAATAGACAGAAAACTGCATTAGCAGCAGTTTGCTCCAATTTTTGTATTGCATTTGGAACTGCCAATTTCGTACTGCAGTGATTCAAAAATAATCACCTTGATTTTTAGGCTCACCCAAACGACTATTAATTGGAACCAGTATAGGTTCTTAAAGTGTCTTAACTTTAGCTGTCTAGTTTTACATTCCCACTAGCTATTGTCTCACTTTCTTTATTTGACAGACCAAAGCCACTTCCACTAGCACTTTTACTTTCTGGTTCAATCTCAGGGTTGACCAAAATACACGACTTTTATAATTGAAATACGAATTTCAAAATACATTTTGTTTGTTATTTGTATTTTGAACCCAATGGTATTTTGGTGTTTTGGTCAACCTTGTTCAATCTTTTCATTTTCTTTTACTTGGCACTGTGTTGGATGTTGGAAAATTGTAAGATAAAAATAAAATAATTACATATGCAATTGATTCACTGCTTTAAATTAATCAATGATAACTTATTTTGTTTTTTTAAGTGTAGGTATTTTATCATTATCCTGAATTACTTTGAATTAATCATATCTAAGCAAAAGTTAATATACTGGTAGTCTACTTCTACTTACATTTTGCGACCACACACACAGCAGACAAACCGTTATGACAACTGCAATGTATAACAAAAAGAAATTCTAATTACTAACACAATTTTTTAAAATATATCAACAAAAAAATAAGAAATACCGGTTCCTAAAATGTTTTTCATGTTGGAAAGCTGTTCAACACAGCCGCAGATTTGAAATGAAAAATGTTTCGGTGCGTTGTACAAGTGGGCTATTCTTCTACTTATATAGGATTTCTATTCTTCCGTTGAAAAAAGTACCGACTCACGTGAGCATAAAATAAAATTAATGGACTTTCCTCAAATCCTGATAACCCTAAACCTGGCCTTTGATTCTTTGAATGTTGCAATGTCGTGCTCCTGCTTTTGCTCCGAGGCAAACATTCGAGAAGTGCGTGTACAGAAAGAAAACAAATAAACCATTATTCTAATTTCAAATGGCAGTACGGTAGTCGTTTAAATTTTGCTTGTTATTGTTTTACTTTAATTCTTCTTTTTTTTTTTTATTTCTTAAATTTGCTTTGAGTGGCATAAGGAACAAATTATTCTGTTTCTAACTACATATGACGTAACTCATTTCTACCGCAAGCACGTTGCATTGCACACGACAATAATTCACAATGGCCTCTTTTTTCGCCCTTTTTGGTATTTTAATTCGAAGATGGCAAAGGTTAATCGTTGATTTTAAAGCAAAATTTTTTTCTGACTTTTTTCTGTCTTTGCTACTTATGGTTAAAATTTCAGTTTTTCACACTAGGAGTATAATAAGAAATTAATAAGTGATAGAAAACTTGTGAAAATAAGTGTCGTATGTGTTTGTACGCGTAAACTGGGTTTGTGTCATAATTATCATAACATATGAATAATTATACCAAATAAACAGGGGCAGAGTTTTTGAACACAACTTTACCTAATCGTTTTAATTTTGCTGTTTGTATAAGAAACAGAAATAAGTAATCTTTTTTGTTGACCTGTTTTATGACATCAAATTTCTAAAAGCTAATAACAAAATAAATATTTTTGACATGGTAATTTAGTTTGGATGGTGTTAGTTAGCTTAACCCTAAAAGCCCCATCCTATACCACAATTGTGACCAGCTGCAGTTGTGAATACAATTTTTTTTAAAAAAAAATTTAAAAAATCTGAAATTTGCAGTAGCTGTTAAGAATATGCATTTACAATTTCTAAATTAATTTCATTGCAATCAGGCATAAAATAAAAAAGTTATTGTAAAAAAAAACGGTCCCCTTAAATTCCCAGCTTAAGTTTTTGGTTGTTTTCACTGCAAATTTTACTCTAGTGAGAGCGCTTTTAGAATATTGCGCCCCCTATATATAAACTAAATAACCATACACAGCATTACCCCTTCATCTTTGAAACACATGGTCAACTGAGTTAATGTGAAACTAATTGCAATTTAAATTAAGTTGATATAGAAAATTGTTATTATAAATAAATGATTAAAAACACCTTGCATGCTGTTTAAAACACGCACGTCTTTATTATTACAATTGGTGACACCTAGTGTTGGTTGGAGAAACCATGATAACATCACTAAAGCGCTTCAAAGTAGAGACTCCAAATGGTCACAATTGTGACCATTAATCGGGCTCTACGTTGTTCCAAAATTTCAGGGCTTTGAGGGTTAATTGATGTTGTTTCTCGCCAGGTCCTCAGCGAAGCAAAGTTTTATTTTGAAAAAATACAAAGCATGAGAAAATGGTAATAGGGACAGGCGACAGGTAAAATCTAGTTTGGAAAACACGTTGGCTCTGACTTACTGTATTGCAGACTATGGCTGGAGGCAATAAAAAATGTCACAAAACGAAGCTACGGAGTTCCAATAATGGGCCTGTGATTTAATTGTGAAATGCTACCAGCTTTTTCATATCCTCGATAGTATAGTGGTTAGTATCCCCGCCTGTCACGCGGGAGACCAGGGTTCGATTCCCTGTCGGGGAGGCTTTTTTAAGATATTTTTCAATTATCCTTTTTTAAGTTGTCATTTTAAGCTCATCATAGATGCTGTCATTATAAAGATTCAAAACAAAACGAAAAGTTTTTTGACTGAAAATAAGTCGCGTAAATAATATACAAGTATAATTTTATATAAATACTTTATTTCTGTTATAAATAAAGATAAATTTTAGTACACGTTTAGTATACGTTTTCTTAACGATTGTTTTTTTTTTTGATAAAAAAAATAGTTAGGCAAGGTTCCCACACGCGGCAAAAAACTACAGATTTTTTATTTTTGGTATTAATTTTTTTCTAACAAATACGTAGGTGATGAGCCTGTACACTTGGATTAAGAAGTTCCAGAGTTTCAACTGCTGAACTTATTGGTGTACCGTTATGAGCCGACCAGTTTCCAATTGTTCACTTTGTTCATTTCTATTTTGCTTGGCGTTGAGATCGATTTGATCATTTATTTGACGTAGCTTTTTGTTGCTAATATTTAAAAAGTTAATTAGAAATAATTGTTTATTGTTTACTAAAAAATAATTCTTAAAATAATACACTAAATTACAGAATCATCAGTTGATTGATTGGTGATAGTTCAAACAGAACTTTCTTCACGTTTTGGATGAAAGGTTCACCAGAACTATTAGCTATTGCTTCAGTATTTTCATTTCTTTCTGCTTGTTGGAAAAACCGCAGCGGTTTCTGTGATTCAAATTAAAATACTGGAAGTTTAATGTTTTATGTTATTAATATTATGGGTACTTGTACGTACTTACATTTTGCGATCACACACCGAAAAGACACGCTGAAATTACCACTGCAATTCGAGATATTAAAAAACAAACAAACGGTATGACTGATTAAGACAAATACCTAACGCAAAAACCTTGGTCATGTTGAAAAGAAAAACAACAGCTAGTAGATTCAATTAAGAGATCTTTCTGTGAGTTGGAGCAAGTACAGTGATATTCTCTACTTATAAACTATTAATAACCATGCGAGCACAAAAATTATGTTTTCCTCAAATCCTGGTCTTGCGGTTTTGTTTTGTTTGTCACATTTTGGTCAGATGCGCAATATGTGAAATTAAGGTTAATTTTATATTACGAAAGGATTACATAAGTAAAGTAAAAAAAACAAACTATTAATTATAATTATAATTTTTGAAATTTTTAAATTTAAAAAATGTACGGTATAGAGAAACTGGAGTCGAAATAAAAAACACATAAAGAAGTCAAGTGAAAGAAAATTCTCGACGGGTGAAAATTAAAGCGTTTATTAATTATTTTTATTCTATGGGCATATGGGATGCAAATAACGTTTTTTTCTTGGTCTGAAAAATTTAAATGATGAAATTTTATGTCGGTAGGACATTCTATATTCTCGATAATATAGTGGTTAGTATTCCCGAATCCCGCCTGTCACGCGGGAAACCAGGGTTCAATTCCCTGTTGGGGATTTCTTTTTTGTTTGTTTTTACAGTAAATTGGTTATCTTGATGAAGCCAAAGATAATTTCAGAACTTAATTGACAGGTTGCCAGTCCAGATGCTGGTTTTGCTTGTCACGCAGTTAGAACAAATGGCACACGAATGCAGCTACACTCATAGAAAAAAAGGGGGCATTTTACTCCAATTGTGGAGTATGGCGCTTGTCCCATGGCTGACTCCATTTTTGAAGTAATAATACTCTCAATAGAAATGGTGCATTTCGTCTCCCTAAAGGAGTATTGTGCTGATACACCCATTTGGAGTATAAATTCAAAATACTATTTTTACTCTTGTTAATCTAGTGATTTGAGTACACGTCTGGGGAGTAATAGTAAAACATTGGCGAAAGGAATACAATTACTCCATCAGAACAAAGAATAAAATTATATATTTTAGGTGTAACAGGAGCTGAAAAGAATAGTTCTACTCTTTGTAAACGTACTTATTATAATGAAAACAACACGAGAACACATTGAAATAATATTGGAAAATCAATGGCTATAATGTTCTCATAACATTCATACTTGGTGTAAAACAAAAGCCCAGACTCCATTGGACCCGGCCCAGGACTTGAACCCAAATCCCCCAATTGCTGGTTGGGTGCTTTACCATTAAGCTACTTGGAACTCCAACAGAATCTGAGACTGAATGTTATATATTCACCACTTCTCCACCTCATTCACCACTTGATATCAAGTGGTAAGTGATGTCAATCAAGAATAAAAATAATATATTCCCACTTATGAATACTCATACGTAAAATAGTTATACTCCAACTTGTCTCTCTTTTATTTTATGGAGTAGATATACTCACACTTAGAATGGTTATACTCCTACTTGTCTATTCTTTTATTTTATGGAGTAGGGATACTCACACTTGGAATGGTTATACTTCTACTTGTCTACTCTCTGATTTGATGGAGAAGGAATACACCTACGTGGAATGGGTATACTCCTAATTGTCTACTCTCTTAGTTGATAGAGTAGGAATACTCAAATATGGAATAGTTACACTCTGACTTGAAGTAAAGCAATGTCATACTACCTGATGGTGTTAATTAGCCACTTGTTGAAGTAAATTTTTTCTCTCTCTTGTAGTAGTTTTGTTTCATTTACTCTTTTACGTACTAATATGCTTCCAAACACCAAAATTGGAGTAAAATGTCCTCTTTTTTTCTATGAGTGTAGCTATACAGTAGTATACAGTACCCCTTGACGCCAAATTAGGTGTGACCACAGATTTGATGAATTATTAGCGACCACCATTACTGTACATCTGAAATATGGTATGTATAATTCTTGTTTAATATCCACATAAACAAAAGTTTATTTATTTTATTTTATTTATTTATTTAATTCATTTCCCGCTAGAATTGGCAAAACACAAAAGAATTGCTTATGAGATTTCGTTGGTAGACATCGTGGAGATGAGGTGTTTTCTGAGGGCTTTGGAGAAGTGGCTGCAGTGGAAACTGCATCGTGGGGTCAAGCAGAGGAATTTCTCTGAGTGCAGGGGGTAGGTTCGTTCCAGGGGCGAAGAAGGCAATAAGGAAATAGGTGGGAGAGGTGGAGGCGGTCGTAGGCTATCGTGTAGAGTCGATATGGACGCGCTCGGGGGCCGGAGGTCAGTAGAAGAGGTTGTATGGAGAAGAAATCGGTGGGGTGTTTCAGGATCCGTTATTATACATTAGTATTGCAGATTTAAAATAAGGAAATTGTATGTGGCGTAGGTGACATCAAATATAAGTTTAATTACATTTCTTCATTGTAAAAAAGAAAACCATGTGCTTGAACTGCATTAATTTTTTTTATACCTTTTAAAGCAGCTTTTGAATGATGCAACGACAGGCTCTTTTTGCTCCGAGGCAAACATACAAATTTCTTAGGAAATTAGCTTCGGTTAATTAATCTGGGACTTTAATTAACTGAAGCAACAAATTCGGGTTATTCAAATAAAAAAGGACAATTGCAAAATTTTACCTAAATTACTGCTTCATTGATTGGCCTTAATTGACACTGCAAAATTCAGCTTGAAACGCTAAAACAATTCTTAAGATGCGAAAAATAATGTGTGGCCTCTTTTTGGTTGTGCCTTTTGATAAATATTGATTTAATTTAAACTACATTTAACTTTTTCTAGTACAGTAAATGGAAAGGTTATGTTTCCAATTTTCACCAGAACTTTGCATTTACACACATCTTTCTAAAAAATCTAAACCAAATGCATCATAATTAATTTTTAATTTGTTTTAAATATAAGACCAATGCTTATTTTATTTAAGAACTTTATGTTATTACATGTAGTTAGTGATAAGTGTATGTTTATGAACTTACGTAAAACTGTGCAGTGTCTGTTGTTTTTCCTGTATGGCAAGTTTTATATTTGCAGTTTCTTATTTTGACACACTATGCCGCTATAAAAACAACACATTCTCAGAAATAAGACAGAAAGTGAGAATTTGATGTCCTATTTTTATAGCAGCGAAAAGAAAGCAATTCGAAATGCTGTTTTGTCATGCAAGGTAGACGAAATGTAGATGTAATATACCTGTTCACAAGTTTAGGAATTAGGATTGTGGTGGGCAAATAACGTGGAGCTCCACTATTATTACAGAGAAATATGGAGTTTGTCAACTAATCAACTATTATTTTCTATTATTTTCTATTATTTTTATTATTTATTGAATAAGCATTTATAGAGATATATTTAATTTGAAACAAAAACAAAAAAAATATAAAAGTTTTTTTTTTATTTTTTTCAAGTGCTGATAAAATATTGTTCGACATATTTATATGCAATACAGGCAGAAGTAAATTCTAAAATAAAAAAAATATATATTTGTCATTACTATTATTTTATAGAAAAGTATAATATAATTGAAGCCGGTTTTGTAAGCATTGCTTTTGACGATGATTACATATGCATTTAAATGTTCAAATGGTAAAATTCAAAGACAAGTAGTGTCACAAACGTACATTATAATAATCCATTTGCGAAGCCATAAATTACTGGTAACAAGTCCTCAGGTTAATTACGATCTCAATTTACTCATGTGATTAAAATCCAAATCCACTTTACTGACTTTCAGTTGCTTCATTGGTGGTTGTCGTTTTTCCATTTTCATGTCCATTAGCAGACTTAGTTATTGTAGTGGTTTCCTTAATTTCCGGATCGTCCTTGGTACTCTCAGGTTCATCTCCCGCTGCTCTCTGGCGAGGAGGTTTGTCAGTATTCCCAAAATTGCGATTCACTTTATCGTAAATTCCCGATGCTTCGCTGCAAGGCACAGCATCATCCGGGTAAGTGCAGACGAGTGATTCCTGATCGAACACGGTTAGGTTGCCGCAAAAGAAACTGTACTGGACGGTTTGGTCGATTCCATTTTCCACGTCTTGATAAGGTACACACACATGGAAGACTTGGCAGTTGTTGTCTGGATCCGCGTAGTAGCCGTAAATGCGACCCTCGCAAGAAAATGTGGTTTTTATAGCGCCAACGACGATTTCAGCACCGTCTGGTAATGCATAAGCGGTTGAAGCAGCGCCTCCTAATGTTTGGCGCGACACTGACGAGGCTGCGGCTTGAGGTGGTGCGGGAGCTGCAGCTGCTGGAGGTGGTGGTTCTTCCACTTCTGCTTCCTCTGCCTGTCGTCGAGCCTGGCTGGATCGCGCATTATCCAGAAGCTAAATTTAGATTGATAAAATGATAAATTACCCGATAAAATTACACTTTAGGAGTTTAAGGGTTTAAAATAAAAAATCTATTTACATTTTGCGACCACACACCCTCGAGACAGAGTGCTAGAACTAATTTAGAAAATATAAAAAGTTAAAATTAAAAAAAAAAACATTAAAATCAATGAGTTAAATACCCAATATGAAGATCTTCATGATGATGAAGACAACTGGAAATGCGGAAACAGTTTTTTTTTTTGTTAACTTGGAAAAATCCACAGTAGATGTTGAGATTCAAAGGCTCGTAAGTGAAAGATCTTCTCATTCGAGCGTCGACTTCTATTTATATACAATTCTTTATTCTTTCACGTGACAACAGAAAGGTCACGTAAAAAAGCGCACGTTTATTGACGTTTGCTTAGATTTTTGCTATCCCATCTCCCCTTTGACCTCTCAGATTCGCTTTTGTGTGACGTTGCGAGAGGTACCATTATCGCCCCTGGGTTTACCGCCCCAGGTGAAAGAGCGATTCACGTTGTTCGACGAATGATTGTGGCCTCCTTCGAAAGTTCTAGAAGGGCAAAGGTGGATAACAATGCAATTCTTTCAAGATGCCCGAAGAAAGATTTATAAACGAAGGATTTGTCAGAGCGTGTAGAAAATATCTAATTTGGGAATAAAAAATAAAAAAGTTTTTGTAATAATTTTATAAAAAGGATATTTATTTTTAGAAATTATTTCTGACTAAATAAATTTACATTACATGCGTTTAATTGTTTTTTTTTTACTTATAAAATGACCTACGCAACAAAAGACAAATGGAGACAAAAAGATTAGCTCAAGTAAATTAAGTGAAACGAAAGAAATAAAAAAAATATGGGTCACGTCGTGAGGCATTCGTCTTTATTTTCATTATGAACGATGACTCATAAGTCAGTCTATAAAAAAAAATATTTTTTTCACACTTTTCATATAACGTTACTTATATATTTTTAAAATAGAATAAGTGTGGAAATTTTTATGTTGAAAAAACAAAAAACAACAATAATTATATAGCATGAGCAGAATCTGTTTTGATTCTTGATGAAGATGAGTGATAAATAATGATTGCGCGGATATTTTGTAATGCGAAGTTCAAAATCGGTATGCACGTCGTGTTTACTCGCAAAATAGAAATTAATAATTGCTCTGACGGGTAGAAATTGAAATAACCTTTAACGGTACTGAAAACAGATACAGGTTTTAATGTTTTTAATAAGCTGAGAATTTTCCCGGATTGCAAGTCATTATATGACACTGCAATTTATCTGAATAAATTTCGTCATCGCATATCTCACATGGTGATTTCAATGATTAGGCGCGCTTAACTCAACATTAATGTTTTTTATACCAACAACCGTAGCAGCACGGCATTGATAGATGAGCATCAACTCAATGCTCATCTTTATGTAACATGCTGATCTCACAAATAAAATAATATAAAATTAAGGAGGCTTTGGTCTTGAAAATTGCAATTTATCATTTTTATAGTTTAGCTTAATAATAATAATAATAAACGTGTACATTTGCGTGTGAGAATTTTTTAGCTTCCATTTTCTGATTGATGGTACGATTAAGACGGTATAAGAAACATTTTAGGTAATTAATCTGACAGTTGACAGACATTTCACGATTTCTTCAATGGCGGTCAACAGTTTTGAAGCATGTAAAGGTCATACACTATTTATTAGGTGATGGTTTGAGTTTCTGTTTTTTTCCTGTTTCTGAAAAGTGAAAAGGCGAAAGTTTCCTTGTATTCAGATTAAAAGTGCAGCACTGATATTAAAAGTATTGAGAATACTTAAAGCAAAATGCTGGCTATGAATTTTAATCATAATCAAGCAGAGGTGAAGGTTGTTTTTGTTTATGTTTTGCCATTTCTACATCTCGTTTGACCATGGGGCTAATATTCTAATAAAGAAGCAACTGCATCTGCCACCTACAAAAAAATATCTAGTTATTTATCTATACTTTTTGTAAATTAAGAGAATCATTTGTCTAATTAAAATTCCGTTTGAAGATGTACATCCAGACCCTTAAAGCCATCTAGTTTTGCAAGTTATGTACACCATTAATCATGGTATTACAGATGGCAACCAGTGTTTATTGTGCAAACTGATGATATCATACAGTTCAATGTTATTTGACCAAAAGATTACTTGAAAGGAAAAATCCTATTAGGCCCGCAGCAATGTGAACAAATTTATCTGGAATGTTGTGCTTTGTGATTTATTTGATGAATCTACAAAATAATTACATGAAAAACACTAATTTTACTTCTAACTCGACCTTTTTTTATCATTAATTCACATATGCACGGCTGGTAGAAGTATTTTTTTAGAATTTACTCAGCAAAAAAAGTTAAGTGTACTTAAGAGAATTAGTAAACAGTGGCGGAAATTCTCTTTAAAAAAAGTTTATTAAAGATGCTGCAGTGGCGTGACAAGAATTTAGGCTTTTGAATTTCATTGAAATTTATTGCACACATCAGAATAAGTAATTCTTTGTTTGAAAAGCAGAACTAAAAATTACTCCCAATAACTATGACATGTATTTTCAGGTTAAGTTTTGTCACGTCTTTCAATTTTTGTGCTCGCAATAACAACACGGTGCTAAGGTGCGTCGTTGAAAAGGTTAATAACAATAGCTGAACACTTTGATGGACAGTGGGCTGGCTACTTGCACACAACCAGTTTATCAACTCAGAGTTTATTGTATTTTTTTCTCCTGTTATGTCGCAGTTTAGTGCACGACTTGTTGAAATATTTTTGGAGAATTTCCTAAACTATGAGTTTTTTCTCTTTTTTCGACAGGTTTCTGTACATGATTTACATTCAGTTTGAAATCGCTAATTAGCTGGCCTCCAAAAGCTACTAGGTCACGACATTCACTTTAGTAGGCCAATGGATCATTTGTTTGAAGTCTGAAGATAACAATTAAAATTTATAAGTTATTTATTGCAACAGAATTTGCTTCTGCACCAATGTTTTTTGAAAAGCACGTAGTACTGAAGCTCAGGTCATATGCACCTGTCGTCACTATACTGGGCTGTAATTAAAGCTTGATTAAACAATTAATTATTGTGTGATGACTATCTGATTTTTTGGCACGTATTTGGTAATTCTTAATATAAAAATGATCTTCTTTAAGTTGGCCAAAAATCAATTCCTTGTGGATACTGGCAAAGCAAAAAGTATAAAACCGCTCAGTGCTGATTGAGAGCGGTTTGAGAGCCAGTACCGTAAAGCGAAAAAAATATACCCTAATGGAAATGGTGTGCAGTTTCTGCAACAATTGGCAGCAATTTCATATTTTATTTGCAAATGATTTTCTGCATACATCAGCAGAAATTTTGCAGCAAGTATATTGCACAGACAAATTTTTGAAGTCTTCCTATGCAACTATTTATTTGCAAACAATTTACTGAAACTGCAGAACCTACATTTATGCAGATGATTGCAGCAAAATTGTCTGCAAACGCTGCAAAATGCTGCAGGTCCATTTTCATAAGAGATTCTCGGCCCAAAACATTCTTTTACAATTGTATTGTGGTACTGTGCATTCAAAGAAATTTTCAAAATTAACATTTTTTTATTTGTTTATGTACATTAAGAAAAACTGGTCCTAGTCCGCTTCTGTGCACAAACCTTGCTGGGTGGCCGAAATAATATTTACAAATAATTGTCTTAAATCGCTATTAAAGATAAATTAATACTACCTAAATTAATACTACCTAAAGTCCTGCCATTTCAAGATGCTTTAATTTAAAATTAAAATTTATGAACAGTTTATTTCAATTGTTTTTATTGCCTAAAATTGAATGCACCTCGTATTCTGTAATCAAGAATTAATCATCAAAATATGTAGATTAATGTAATGATTTGAGCACATTACACTTATACGTCAAGTACAATATTTTGATCTTGAAAAGATCCAGGCGTAAATCTACAGTACATATGTAGGCTACTAAAAAAAAGACCACCTGGTCTACATTTTGGTATAGTCCTTGAGTTGTTTACAATTATAAAACTGTGAGTAGACAAGCTTTTCTCTTACTTTCCTCTAGTTTTTCTTTTCACTTTTCTATAATAAAGTGTTTATTTATTCATTACAGAGCTCAGAATGTTTGCATACCAGTATCTAAATTATGAGGCACCGTTTTCAAAAGGTCATGTTTATTTGTTGAGAAGTTGCTTAACTGAATAACTCATATAAGCAGGAATAGATTCTTGATATAAGTATTATTTTTAAATAATAATAATTATCCAAACTCTCTCTAGTCTCTACAGTAGTTATATAAATTTCTAGGTCTGTTACCCAATTTGGAACTTTTCATTTCTAAATATTAAAGGAAATGTTCTTTCATGATAAACAAAATTGGCAACAAGGTTGTCAAAATGGTGACGGTGGATAGATGAAGCCAGGATGGATGGATGAAGCTAGGATGGATGGATGAAGCTAGGATGGATGGATGAAGCTAGGATGAATTGAGCTTAGTCTTTGAAACAGGTTATTTCATGAAATGGAGGTTCGAGAGAGGCAAGGTATGTCGAGTATGTCTATAGTGTCGAGACTACTTTATCAATAGAGCGCTAGACTATCTAGACTATTTATAGACTATCTAGATTGAGTTGAATGTTCTCAGCAACTAACTGGGACGATTTGGGATCTAACAGGTGTCACGGAGGCGCATGGGTGTAAACTAAGGAACGCCCCCACTTCATTTTCTTTATTTCCTAATATTTACCTGAAAAATTGTCTGTGTATACTGTGTGCTACAATATAACCATTGTTAGAAATGTTAAATCAATGTTCCTTATTTGTTGCAAATAATGTTGTTATTAGTCAATTGGCAATTGTTCAGACAGTTCTCTATTCCGTCACATGGTGTGCTTTTGTCACGTGCAAATAATTTATGATACTATCCCACGGGCCTCGTCCACGGCGGAAATTATATGAATAGAGTATTAGTGATATTCACGTTATTATTAATTTTCTTATCTACTTATTATTGGACTTGAAGTTTGATTTAATACGACTTCAGTAAATTCATTCGCGATCCCACTTACCATATTCTACTGACTAGATTCGAGAGAATTTGAGGATTTGTAATTTAAATTTTGTGTATTTTTGGCCATCTAATTTATTATCCCATTCTATTCTATTATTTTTTCAGTTTTTCTGATTGCTGGATTTGCGACACACACAATCCACAATGTTGATACAACTGGTGCATAGCAGTTTATCTATACTTCTAATTGTGTATAGGTTTTATTCAGAGTACACCGGTAGATTCAGCCCTGTAGCCAGGCAGAATATAATGATATTGCATGTTTTTCTCTAATTTCTGAATTTTTAATGTCAATTTTCTCTAAACTATTTTGTAAAGAT
>JH431739.1:122767-156902 GCA_000239455.1 Strigamia maritima | reverse complement strand
TTATGATACTATCCCACGGGCCTCGTCCACGGCGGAAATTATATGAATAGAGTATTAGTGATATTCACGTTATTATTAATTTTCTTATCTACTTATTATTGGACTTGAAGTTTGACTTCAGTAAATTCATTCGCGATCCCACGTACCATATTCTGCTGACTAGATTCGAGAGAATTTGAGGATTTGTAATTTAAATTTTGTGTATTTTTGGCCATCTAATTTATTATCCCATTCTATTCTATTATTTTTTCAGTTTTTCTGATTGCTGGATTTGCGACACACACAATCCACAATGTTGATACAACTGGTGCATAGCAGTTTATCTATACTTCTAATTGTGTATAGGTTTTATTCAGAGTACACCGGTAGATTCAGCCCTGTAGCCAGGCAGAATATAATGATATTGCATGTTTTTTCTCTAATTTCTGAATTTTTAATGTCAATTTTTCTCTAAACTATTTTGTAAAGATTTTTCATGTATATATATTTGCACACAAAAAGTATATTATTTTTTCCAAACCACCATTTGTGCAGTTGAAACTACATTTCTGTTATCCTGCATTAAACGTCTATTTACGGTACATCAAAGGTAGTACCCTACCAGAAGTAGTACATTCGCTCGATGTTTTGTTTTTGTGTATCACATTGGTATACATTTGTAATAAATAACTAAATTGAAATAAATATGAAACTTTATTTCATCATTGAATCTATTTAGTATTTAATGTATTCTTTTAAGTTGACCTTCCGCTTAGGTATTTTTTTAGGTTTTGTAGTCTTTGTAGGACGTTATCTTTAAAGATTGTCTTTTAGATCAATCAGCACTGGATATTGAGTCATTGGCACATAGCTACGGTTCGATTTACGATTACAAAACTTTATAATCAATTAAAAACAACTTACAAAGTGTTTCATTGACAATTTGTCACAAACTCAAACGTCTTTCGGATTATGCCAAAAGCAGGGCAACTACAGAGACTGCCAAGTAAACCAGCCCGACTAAAGCAGCGAGGTCAGCTGCGCACTGGTGAAGTAAAAAAACATCTCGGTAAAAACGCACACTTTAGTTTATTTGGCCCTTTCCCCAAGTCACTATCAAACGCACTTCATCCTCAGCAACCCAGCCCACAAACACAAAGCAAAACAATCCCAGACACACAACTGCAACACAAATACATAAAAACACCACCATCACGAAACAACCTGCTTTGTCAGACTGGTTTATCTTCGCAGTTATTTCGCGTTTGATCACATTAGGAAAGTGAATAAGCACGAATGTGTTGTTCGCGTTTATTCATATTTATAGTGTAATTGATATAAAGATGTAGCATACACTGAGTACGTTTTTTCAGTTTTATAATTAAATTGTAATGATACACACTGTACAAATGCTTATGACTATGTGAGTCACTAAATAGGTGTCACAGCCAATCTGACTACATGTTTTCAGTTTTAAAATAAAATTATTACAATAAACATTCAGGCTTTAATGGAAAGTACAAGCTCATTTTAGGTTTTTCTATCTTAACAAAATAGTTTTCTAATTTTATGAATAACTTTTTGTTGGTTTAAATAAAACAAATACTTTTTTTTTATTTTTTGAATTTCTTTATTGGTTTTTTTTTTGCGATTTTATATGCTACAAGTACAACTATTTTGTTATTGCACATTTATTGATATTACACATTTATATTATTAATTTTCACATACAATGATAGAAGTGACTAGATGAAACTTGATGAGCATCTGACACTTCAAGCAATAAACGTTTTACCATGAGCAATTAATTACAGTAATAAATCAAACATTTTCATCTTTAACCCGCTTGTGGTCTGTCCGTTTTTCCAAAATTATCATTCACTGAATATTTTGATGCGGCCTGATCGCAAGGAAGAGCTGTTTCTACACTTGCGCAAACAAGGTTCTCCTGGTCAAAAACCGTTTGGTTTCCGCAGAAAAAGCTGAAGATTTGTGTTGCTGCGCCCTCAACTGGTACACAAACGTGGAAAATTTGACATCTGTTAGCTACATCAGCGTAATAACCGTATTTCTGAGCATCGCATGAGAAAGTCGAAGAAATGGATCCAACTATTAGTTCAGCACCGTCTGGCAATGTGTAAGCTGTAGCTGCTTGTCGTCTATTGACTTGCCTTTTAACCTAAAAATAAAAATTACTAAAACTTCACTTAAATTATATTAAAAAATTAATTTTTTTTTTATTCTTACCAAAGGTCCAGCTAATGCAACAGCAACCATCAACACTGTTAATTAAAGCAAAGTTTAAAATGTTAATTTAGGATTATTTTATGTGATCAATTTGCTTACATGGAAAGATGAGAAGCTTCATACTGCTATCTGAACACAGTGAAAATCTAATCAAATTTCAAAATGTTAATTACAAGGTCATTGAAATAGGTATAAGTCAATTTGAAAAATTTACCTGAGAATAAAAGTTAGAAAATTGATGAAGATGCTTTTCTTCTTTACCTTTATATACAAAATAGTCACGTGAATTTTTCTAACCCCTAACGAGTTATGAGACCTCAAATGGGTCAGCCAATAGAGTCTCAGAATAAGATGTGAATGTAATAATTAATTCATATGAGAGATGAGAGATGCTCAATAAGAGGAAAATATGCAAACTCAATATTTATTGAAGTTTGTCCTCGAATTTGGATGAAGCAAGAAACCTCTTTACTTTTTTTAAATTTTAACATTACAGACTAAATAGTCTAAAGTGATAAATTCGTACACAACAATATAATGAAATTCATCATTTTAGCTGTAATTTTAGTCAGCAAACTCTCTAGTGCCTAAGGCTTCCAGCAGTGAATTTGATGTTTATTTGCGAGCCTTAAATATTTCCTCTTTTTTTTTACCAAATAAAGCCAATCCTTTAATCTTGGTGATATGGGAAAATATTTTACAGTCAACATTCTTCGTTTTCACCTCATTTCATCTGACTTTCCTTTTTTATTACCGTTCTCGTCTTTTCGACCATAAACTCAAGTCAACCTTATGCCGTTGCATTAAATTATGGCGCAAATATGTGGGTTAAGTATACAAGTGAACATCTGTAAATAAAATTTTAAAAAAAAAATTGGAAAAAAGAAAGACATATGTAAAACAGAAATAATTTGCACCAGTTGATGGTCATTGCATACAGCAACATCACCATTGGAAAATCTGATTTTTTTATGTTTTATTTTAATTAAATAGTTCATTAAAAGCTAAAACCGTTATTATGACCCATTAAAAAAAATTGGCAGTAAAGTCTTAAAACATAAATCGCAGCACGTTATACCAAATGTGGCAAGAATTTCCTCTTCTGCATGCAAAGTTAATAACTTAACACCAATTTTCGTACATTTTTAAAATTTTAAATGGACATTTTGCTTATCCGGAACAAAATTCTTGTTGTCCTTGAAAAGACTTGCATTTCTCTTTCAGTTGACCTGATGCACCCATCAGAAATGAAAGTTTATATCCCAGGGCACACACACGACCACTCGTACCTGTTTTGTGACCCGTTTTTGGTAAAGTTATGACTATTTACTTAAAATGTGTTGCTTGATCAAAACTTTTCAACCTCGAAAAGCAACGAACCATAATTAATTTTTTCTAATAATAAATAAAACTATGTAAAAGTGAAAATGAAAATCAAATATTCAAGGTAGAAAATGAGTAAAATTTTCCAGGAAAGTTGGAGATTTCTTCTTATAAAAGTTGAAGTATATGCTGTGATTTCTGAAAGCAAACAGTCAAGGTAAATGAACATATTTTAAAAACCATCATTGCACTTATTGGTCATGCTTGTTAAGTTTATAGGTAACGTTTTTCAAAATGACTTCTTTTGCGTTTCTTAGGAAAATACATTATCTTGATTGGGTCTCTGATACATCTGGTCATTTGTTCACGACCGAATTTAGCGTTAAGCGTCATGTTACAAGTATTTTTCTATTTTTTTTTCTTTTGATTGCTTTTACAACTTGTTTTATTACCATTACTGAAGCTTAGCACATTTTCAGAATTGCACAGAATTAATTTAAATTTTACAATAAATTGTAGCTTCCTGATAAAAAATTAAAAATAATATTCCTGTTTACCTCGAAGAATATAATTAAATAAACAATTTAAAACATATCTTCCCGGTTTTGTTAATTGCATTTAAATGTGTTTAATCAAATTTATTCTATTAAAAAAAAATAAAAAAAAAATAAATAAATAAACTCCGAAACTCCCCAAAAAATTATTTTTCCTACAGCTCATCATTCAATTTTTTGCTTTCTCATTCTCTCATTCGAACAGCTCATTGTGACTACAAATTAACTGTGGTTCCACCTTTTGAGGAAAAATTAAACTGTTTTTATAATCCAATCGTCCACCGAGGGCGCAGTCGGCGAATCTTTCGATCCAGCCGATCGAATTTACCTAAAAACACAAAACTATTCGGTTTCCAAATGGATCCTAATGATCCGCCACCCAGAAACTGTCTACCAAACGATGTAGAATTAACAGTTGAAGAAATACCTGTATCCAGCCCAGGGTTGCGAGCTGCAGCTCATCATTTGGGCAAGTTTTGCGATGAGGAGAGTAAAGTATGGCTCCTCAACCTAAACCTAAAATACATAAAAACTAAATAATTCTGTTTTCCCAAAGGAATTCATGCTTTGCCGACAAGAGCTCTTGGACCCCCGCTTGTGCATCAAAGAAGGACGAGCTGTGACTGCGTGCGCCATGAATTTTTTTCGCAAACTGAAAGTGGCCTGCCGAGGAGAATTCGAAGCGTATTCGAAGTGTCTCGAATACAGCAGCCCCGAAATGCATTATAGATAGTATGAATTATGAGCATTCATAATTAATCAAAATTGGTAATTTTGTTTTGCTTCGTGCAGTTGCCGAGACCAACAAGGCGTGTACGACAAGTGTATGTTGGAAAACATGGATATGGAACGGCCCGAAACCGGTTACTTTTCATTGCCTCGCGTCCATCAAAGTAAAAGACCCGAGCCACCTCTTCGAATTCCCAAAGTCTACCCTGATCCAACGCCAGGTTTGCCTGATGATTATCCCAGGGATCCGGCAGTGTATGGCGCTCGGCTTTTTGATTTAACGTAAA
The DNA here is from genome assembly GCA_000239455.1 of Strigamia maritima. Lineage (NCBI taxonomy): Eukaryota > Metazoa > Arthropoda > Chilopoda > Geophilomorpha > Linotaeniidae > Strigamia > Strigamia maritima. The sequence goes on along the minus strand of JH431739.1, from coordinate 151,783 downwards.
CCGTTGTTTTAGTTTAATTTTATTTTGGTTTGAAATAAATAAGTAGACACTTCAGAAGTTATTGTAAAATGATAGCTTTACTTTGTAGTAAATAATAATAATAAAAGCTACAAATAACTCGGATTCGAATTTCAGTCAAATAATTCATGCGAGGTTGAGGCCTATGTCCGTCAAATTCCCTAAGACGATCATAGAGTGAACATCTTCAAAAACGCGTTTGACGTTGGTTGTGTCTGTAGCAATGGTGAAGTGCCAGTAGCATGTTCGGTTTTTACTTTTACTACCCTCCGTCATACTCCATACTGAACTTCGATTTTCAGGTTTCTTAGTCGCAATTCCCTGAAAAGATTTCATTTAGTTTTCTAAATTTGCCAATTAAAAGCCATCGTCGTACTAAAAATTTATCTCTGATAAAGCAACGAGTTTTCATGTATTCATCATCCGAAAATTCGTCATCTGCAAAGTCAAAAAATAATATTTATATTTTAGTACCCACTATCTATTTTTTTGTTTCATATGATACCACGTAAATGATAATGTTCATAATCATCAAAATATGGTCCGATAGATATTCCACTGGTCACTTTTTCGCGTAGTACATCTTGCTTGTTTAAAAATAATATGATACCAGAATCTTGAAGGAATCTAAAATGAATGTTTTAAATTGTGAAATATTCGTTTATTAAGTTTTGGTTTAAGGTTTACCTACTATTCCATACTTGGTCAAAAAGCTCTAATGATTCTTTCAATGTGTTTGTTTCGATGTCCTCACGCAAATGGGTATCAAAGCTGCTGCAAGAAGTTAAAAAAAGGATGGCACTAATGCCTTCGAATACTTGAATCCATTTCTTCCTCTCTCCTCGTTGGCCGCCCACATCAAACATCCTGGAAGTTAAATATATGTTTTAATTATTTTTTTTCGACAATCAATAATTGGAAAAGTAAAATTTACCAGAATAGTTGCATTCCGCCGCCGTATTGTTTAGGAATCTTCATTGAAAATTCAACTTTATTTATATCAGGTGTTCTTTTGCGGCTCTGGAGAATATCTTGGTCTGATGGAATGAAATCAGGTTTTCGGATGGTGTCAATTTTTTGCAGAAAACTTAAAGGTGTATTTTATTAATAAATAAAATCAACAGTTTTAAATGTCTCACTATTTCGCACAATCTATTAATGGATATTCGTGACTTCTATTCAAACAATCCTTTAGAATTAAAACATAATAATAGCAGTAAAGAAGTGTAATTTTAAGATGATAGTAAATAAAACCTTAATTCCGGAATCGGACCACAACGAAGATACATAATCATAAAACTCCTAGAAGAAAATAATACAAAATTGTTACTTATTGAAAAATAAATATTTACCTCTGAGAATTCAGAAATCGATTCGAAATCTAATGTGCTCAGAAAATCGATTCCCTTTTGATTTTCAGGGTTTGTCAAAATGGCTGGTGGTTGTAATTTTGGCATAATAGAAATAAGTTCCTGTATAATTAATTTTCAAACCACAATTACTTATTGCATTTAAACATGTGAAACAGTTCGTTATTTTTATTTTAAATATTGTACCAATAATGCTTGCAAAATATTTCTGCGCATATCTGTAGCCTTGTCCATTCTTTCACTTCAAAAATGAAAAAAATAAAATAAAATAAATAAATAAAAAATACGACATAAACCCGAGTATACTTCATAATATAATCTAAAACAAATAAAAAATAATTAATGGTGTATTTTTTACCTATCGGAAAAGCCATTGATGTGTAAAATTTTCATTTGTTTTAAAATAGTTGTTTTTCCAGATTCACCAGCTCCTAATTAAACATCACAATTAGTCATTTCTCACATTCATAGCATACATTTCCATTACCTAGCAACAGAATTTTAATTGCACTCGAAAATTCTTTATGCCACTTTTTAATTTCCATGTTCAAATCCTTATCCTTTTGCGCCGCTCGATCAATTCCACTACAACAACTAAACAAAAACATGATGCGAGCCTACAAAAACAAACAAAAATCGACTTCGTTCGTAAAATAATTAAGTTTAGCGACTTTACCTTGACAAATTACAGGTATAATAATAATTCAGCTACTAAATTAAAGCCTAAACCCGGCAGGGCGCTCAAGTTGCAGAGTTCTATACAACTAATCAGTTGGCTGTCCTTCTTTTATTATCTTGCATAACCTTTGCCATCGAGATAAAATTTGCAAACTTAACCAGCATCGATTAATGAACAAGTAAGATAGCGAGTGGTTGTAACACCAAGCACTCATTAAATAAACATTTCCTTAACAACAACACTAAGGAACCAATTAGTTAGTTTATTTATGATGGTTATAAAAATGTTGACTAAATATATACATTCGTAATATAAATTATTTTATTTCAGTAATGACCATTTCAGTTGCTCTCTAGCAGATTGAAACACCTGAAAATTAAATTTTATATGATTAGATGTGTTTTAGTTAAAGATAGATTCGTATTTGATATGGTACCTGAGCAACAGTTTGTTCACCCAATGGAATGTCATCTGTTCGTAAAGCAACTCTTTGAACTACGGACGAAGGATCGGCTTCCAGGAGAATTCTGATGCAATGCAATTTTTTATATTTTATGTAAATAGAATTACATTTATTATTCACTTAATTACCCTCCATCACAGATCTCGTCGAGTGCGAGCATAATGATGTCTAAGTTGTCTAAAAGTGAACGTTTTTCAACGTTTTTTCTTAAGATCTGGCTCACTGAATCGTACAGACAGTTTAAAACACTCACCAAAATCAACTAAAATAAACAAAAAGTTTTTAATTTAATTTAATGATGATGATCTACGATTTACCTCATTTTCGTGTGAGCTCCCCATAACGTAAAAAAACAGATCCACGCTGCTTCGATAAACACACGTAACGCCATCCAACATTATTATTTCAGCTATTAAAAATATATAACCATATTAATGGTTGAATTGAAGGAATACCACATTTTGTTTGCGCTTACCATTAGCACGGTGCGTTTTATTAAACAAATTCTTCTCAAACGCTTTCTGTTCCTTTACTGTGGGAAATGTGTTATCGTAATACTATGAAATATAATATGTTTTTTCTTTAGTAAGTTATTTCATGTACGGTATTATATATGAAAAGTTTGGTTTATAGTTTATACCTTAGCCAGCATACGATTGCCATCATTATCAAGAAGAGCGATTGCTTTGATCATGTATAGCGACGGTTCCTAGAAAATTTACAAAATGTATAATTAATATTTAATGTAATTCGGTCTTATTTAATCGTTATTTTACCAGTAAAATGCTATCCATCATTAGCCGAAACGTGTACGATGTTTTTGATGATGTGTAGACGGCGAGAATGAGAACTCCGCAGCAAAAACATTTACATTTTTATAAATTATAGTACATTTAAAATTTATTATTAAATTTTTAAAATGAATTAAATTAGAATTAAATTTTGTTAATTTTATTACTATAATTATTTTTAAATATTTCTTTTTTTTCTTTTTAATTGTTGTGTACGGTACTGCAACGAAGAGAAGTTGTTTATCTCACACAAAATGGCGGTTGTGAGAAAAAAGGATGGTGGTCCTAATGTACGATTTTTTGAAGCACCCGACACAATTGCTCAGTTTGATGGCGTCAGAACATGGCTTCAAAAGAATTGCAAACGGGTATGTGCATATACAGTCATAAATAAATTAATTTCTTTGTAATATTTAATTTACTTGTTCCCGGTGTCAACAAGGCCTATTGTCACATCTAGCTGATGTTTATTTTATTCTATTTTTTTAGTATACTCAAGTTGAACCACCCACAAATAAAGGTCTGGCGAGTCTGGTTATCCAGCTTATCCAGTTTCAGGAAGAAGCGTTCGGCAAAAATGTTAGCAAGCCCCCACTAACAAGGCTTCCTGTAAGAGCACTAAAACAATTTAAAAACCTCTAAATAAGTTATCATTTATATTTGTTTTATTTGTTACAGATGAAGTGTTTTTTAGACTTTAAACACGGTGGAGGCCTGTGTCACATTTTAGCTGCTGTTTACAAATTTAAAAGTGATCAAGGATGGTAAGTTAATTGATTGAATTTAAAAAATTAATATTGATTTTAATTTTTATTAATTTTTATATTTTTTAGGAGGAGATTTGATTTTCAATCTCCATCTCGTATGGATAGAAACGTGGAGATGTACATGAATATTGAGAAAACACTGATTCAAAACAAATGCCGCTTTTTGCCAAATGTATATATCATGTCAGACATCGATAAACAACAAGCACTTAAGTTAAAGGATATCATCAAACGGCACCAAGGCACCATAACGGACAACGTTGAAGAATCGACTCATATTGTACATCAATCAACTATAATTGCAGCTGGCAATGATGGTATGAACTGAAAATGATTTTTTCTAGTCAGTGTTTGTTTTATACATCTAATTTGCATTTATATTTAATTTATATTAGACGATTACGTTAGATTAGCTTACAAACGGGAACGTTCTGCATTAGTTCATTGGTATTACACACCAGACAGGTAAAAATAAAAATAATTTCTACAGAAATATAAGAAGAAAGAAAGAAAAGCATTTGATCAAAAATGAATACTTTATATTTATTAGTCACGACACATATCTGCAAAATATGGAGATTGATTACGAGCCTGAAATTTCACAGCACAATGGAGCTTGGGATGTGACAACCCGTTGGTTAGTTGATTTGGATATTTACAACGAATGGATGAATGAAGAAGATTATGAGGCGGAAATTGATTACCAGGGAAAGAAAAGAAGTTTAAAGGCTAAAATTACTTTAGATGAGGTTAATTTTATCAAATATTATGCTTAATTACTGTTTAACGAATATATTTGTTTTATTATTTAGCTGTTGAACAGTTCTGATCCTGATAGAAGAGACAAGAAGGGGAAGAAAAGATTTCGGCGCTCACCGTCTCCAAGCGTGGAAAAGAAAAGGAGAAAAGGCGGTCGGAGCCCAGCATCGGGGAAAAAGAAATATGCACGAGATGAGGATTCGGATGATCATACTAAGGGAATGGAAGATCCAATTCCAGAACCCAGTATTCAGGAAGTGCATAATCCAAAAAATGGTAAGCTAATATGAGCTTCAATTTTAAGTCAGTTTTGAAATTAATCGAATTTTACAGCAGTTGTGAATAACAAGAAAGATAACGACATGCAACCTATTAAAGGAGGTACTTTAGTTGACTTGGATGATGGCGATTGTGACAGAGTGAGTATGAAATAGGATTTTGAATTAGTGTTATATAATGACTATTTTTTTAAATTTAGGCTGATAGAGACGATGGGACTAAGTCTAGACCTATTTCTCCAGCTATTTCACAAGATAAGGCACGAGACGAAGGTCAGGATGATAATGTGACGGAGCAAACCCACCACATCATCATCCCAAGTTACGCAGCGTGGTTTGATTACAACAGCATCCACGCAATCGAGAGAAGGGCCTTGCCTGAATTTTTTAACGCCAAAAATAAATCTAAAACTCCTGAAATGTAGTAATAACAATTTTTCAAAACTATATTTATTTTAAAAAAACTTTTTATTTTATTTTATTTTTTTCTAGTTATTTGGCATACCGTAATTTTATGATTGATACATATCGTTTGAATCCGACTGAATATGTCACAAGTACAGCTTGCAGGCGAAATTTGGCTGGTGACGTGTGCGCCATAATGAGGTTCGTTGAATTTTTGTTTTCGTTGATGTGGATTTACTAAAATGTGTTTATTGCAGGGTTCATGCTTTCTTAGAACAATGGGGTATCATCAATTATCAAGTTGATGCTGACAGTCGGCCGACGCCCATGGGGCCGCCACCTACGTCGCACTTTCATGTTTTGGCCGATACACCATCTGGCCTACAGCCACTTAATCCTCCTAAGACACCACAAGTAAATCAATTTGAAATGAAGATTAATATGAGATTAAATGGTTTAAAAAATTCACAGCCATGTGCGGCGCAGATGATGCTCAATTTTGACAAGGGGAGAGAGAATAAAGAAAATAAACCGGAAGATATGATGAACAATTTTGGATTGAAAATTGATCAATATGCAAAAAAGAGCGGCGCTCTTAAAGTGAGATTTTGATTATTCGACTTACATTAACTTCATTTAATAACTTCTAATATAATTAGAACAAAGCCGCTGCTGCTGTTTCGAGGGAATGGACAGAGCAGGAGACACTGCTGTTATTGGAAGCTTTGGAGATGTATAAGGACGATTGGAATAAAGTGTGCGAACATGTGGGCAGCAGAACCCAAGATGAATGTATTCTGCATTTTCTTCGTTTGCCTATTGAAGATCCATACTTGGAGGAACCGGGTTTGGGTGGAGGAGCTCTCGGTAACATTTGGCGACTATGAAAGTAAAATTTATTACTAATGTATGAAATTGTATTACAGGTCCATTGGCCTATCAGCCGATTCCATTCTCCAAAGCTGGAAATCCGATTATGTCGACCGTAGCGTTTTTAGCATCGGCCGTTGATCCTAGAGTTGCAGCCGCAGCGGCTAAAGCAGCTATGGGTAAGTGGAAATTTAGTTTTATTTCATCTAGCTAAATATTTATTATGATTTTTTCGCAGAGGAATTTGCCAAAATAAAGGACGAGGTTCCATCGGCATTGCTGGACGCTCACGTAAAAAATGTTGCTTCTGCGGCTGTTGATGGAAAGTATGATCCACAATTGGGATTGGCTAAATCGGGGATAGCAGGAACTGCCCCGGAGGAAGAAGAAAACACAGAAAGTCAAGATGGAGATAAGAAGAGCGAAGGACCGGGTACCAAGGCAGCGGTGGAAATCAAAACTGAGAAAAAGGATGAGGACAAGGCTGAGCCTATGGAAACTGATCAAGATAAGGAACAGGAGAAAAAACTGCGGATGAAAAGGCATCGACTCCAACGACGAAAGAGGAAGAACGGGACGAAGAGGACACTAATGATAAGCCCGACGGAAATGTCGAGAAGAAGGAAACAGAAGATAAAAAAGATGATGGTACAGATGACGAAAAGACTAAAGACGACGATGATGTAATTAAGAAACCAGAAACTGAACGGGATCGGCTCATTAAAGATGCGCAGCTGTCGGCTTCGGCGGCTGCAGCGCTCGGTTCAGCGGCTGTTAAGGCGAAGGTATTTCGCACATTAAATAATGATAAACATTTTGTATTTGACTTTTTATTGTTTGGTTTTTAGCATTTGGCAGGTGTTGAGGAACGGAAAATCAAATCGCTGGTTGCGCTGTTAGTGGAGACACAAATGAAAAAATTGGAAATTAAACTCAGGCACTTTGAGGAGCTGGAAGCAATAATGGATCGTGAAAGAGAAGCTGTCAGTTTTTATTTAAATACGCAAAAATATATTTATTTGATCTTTTTTTTCTATTAATTATTTAAATAGTTGGAATATCAACGGCAGCAGTTGATTCAAGAAAGACAGCAATTTCACATGGAACAATTACGCGCTGCAGAATTCAGGGCGAGACAACAGGCCCATGCAATGATGATGGCACAGCAGGGTGGACAACCCGGCGGTCCTTTACCGAGTGGATCTCCACTTCCACCTGGCATGGTGGACCCGAACGCTATTCCACCGACCACAGGTACGATTTATCACGCACGTTGCACGCAATTGATTTTTATTTTGTTTTATTTATTTATTTTTATTTGGTTCTACTTTTTATTTTCTTTTTGTATTTGTATAATGATAACCGTCAGCTTCCCAAAATAGAAGCGCAGGTCCGCCCGGCCTTCCAGGTCAGTTGCATGCCTCCCCCCACCAGGCAGGTCTCCTTCCACCCAGCCGAATACCTTACGGTCAAGGTGCCCATGTTCAACACCATGTAATGCCGAGTCATGTGGCCAGTAGCATGAGTCCTCATAGCATGGGTCACTCTCACATGGGCCCGCCTCAGCCACCTTCTCAGCCTCATCCTGCGGCTATGGGAGGTGGCCTGCCAAATGGTCAACCATCTCACTCGTATCCGAGCATTATGCCTCAGCCTGCCGTCCCGCCGCATCAGGCGTCTTTTCAACAACAAGTTCCAGGCGGCACACCAGTTGCCAACCAACCACATCCCATGATGCCTCCTGTTCAATCACCAGTGCCAGGTCAGTAAACTGTTTGCTGCTGCCGGCACGCAGTGTGTGTGTGAATTTAATTTATATCTTTAGCACTCAATTATCCCTTCATTTGCATGATACATTCTTTTTCAATTTAGACTGTTTTGCTAGTAAAACTATGAGATAAATCATCTTGCTTCACTGATAGTGTTCCGGCTGTAAAAGGTATCTGTCAAGTGTCAACCTAATTTAATAGCAAAGTAAAGTATGGTTCACTTTTGTCTGATTGCTTTTAATTTACTTTTAACTGCACCTTAAGTTCTGCCAACTCGATTAACTAAGTCTGCTTCACACTAGAAATTGCTTTGTTCAATAAAATGAATAATAATATTTGATTTTTTTGTCAGGTGTGGTTAATCCAATGCCACCACCAATGCCTACATCGCAAGGAATTACACCTGCAACCGAAGCTAACCAAGTTCCAGCCGCTCCAGTCTGATTTTTTTTTTTTTTTAATTATCAAAACGAATAATTAAACGGGACCAACAAAAGCACCTTTTAAAACAAATAAAATTCGTTTTTCATTCTTATAATAATAATTATATAATTTTGATTATCGTAAGTATGATTCAGTGCAATATGATTGTTGGTCAAGAAATTTTTGTATTTCATAATCATTTATTTTCAATGAGCTGGAACTTTTTGTAATTCATTATTCTTATACAGATCATTCCATGTTAAGTGTAATCTCAGAAATTACTTAGCGGATCTTCATTGCTTTATTTTTTAATTTTGAACGATTGAATTTCTACCTAGTCTTTAGGTATTTTACATTGTGTGCTTGATGTAGCAGAAGGGAGAGTTTTACATCGTACCATTTTTTTAAAAAACTTATATTATTTAGGTTAATGTATATTCCCATTAGATGGCAATATCTCGAAATAAAATGTTGGTATCGATCATGTTTGCTTGCATTATCGTTATATTTATTGCTTGGAAATAAAGTAACGCTATTTCTTAGCAATTTTCTTATCTCTCTTGTGCAGTACATTGAAAGTAAGAGATTAAAATACAAGAGAAAGCAATTTGTCAAATACAAGTGTCAATTTATCTGCTCATATAATTAGTCGTCTTCGTCCTCATCAGTACCTGGAGAATCTTGAACTTCCTGGTAATCGAGTTCAAGTGCCGCCAGATCTTCTCTCGCTTCGGAGAACTCCCCTTCTTCCATCCCCTCGCCAACGTACCAATGAACAAATGCACGTTTAGCGTACATTAAATCGAACTTATGATCCAATCGGTGCCATGCTTCTGCTATGGCAGTGGTATTCGACAAACAGCAAACGGCACGTTGGACTTTAGCTAAATCTCCTCCAGGGACCACGGTGGGCGGTTGGTAATTGATTCCAACCTGCATATTAAAACAATTAAAATTATATCGTAATTATTATTATTTCTTATATATACCTTGAAGCCAGTTGGACACCATTCTACAAATTGAACTGTTCGTTTCCCCTTCACACTAGCAATAGCGGCATTAACATCTTTTGGTACTACATCACCTCTGTATAATAAACAACATGCCATGTATTTACCACGTCGAGGATCACATTTGACCTATGGAAATAATCAAAACACTTTTGAATATGATATTCTTAAAAAATAAACCTGGTTTACCATTTGATTGGTTGGTTCAAAACACACTTTGGTGATTTCATCGACTGTAACTTGTTCGTGATAGGCTTTTTCCGCCGAAACCACTGGTGCATAAGTAGCTAGGGGGAAATGGATTCGAGGGTAAGGTACGAGATTCGTTTGAAACTCATTAAGATCCACATTGATTGCTCCATCAAATCGTAGAGATGCAGTTATTGATGACACAACTTGACTGATTAATCGATTTAAATTCGTGTACGTGGGTCTACCAATGTTTAGATTTCGACAACACAAGTCATAAATAGCTTCATTATCGACTATGAAAGCACAATCGCAATGCTCAATGGTCGTGTGCGTATGCAGCACTGCATTATAAGGTTCTACTACCGCTGTTGAAACCTAAAACGCAATAATAAAAATGTATTTAAATTCAAATTTCCATGAATTAATTCTAGCTCTTTACTTGAGGTGCAGGATAAATAGAAAAACCAATTTGGATTTTTTGCCATAGTCAACTGACAGTCGTTCCATAAGCAAAGACGAAAATCCTGAGCCCGTTCCACCTCCACAACTATGGAAAACAAGAAAACCTTGAAGTCCATTTGCTTGATCCGTCTGTTTTCTAAGTCTATCGAGTACCAAATCAATAAACTCCTTGCCTGTATTAATTTATGACATGTTAAAAATAAATTTAGTCAACCACGTGAGTAATAGATGTTTGTATAGAGGTAATTAATTGCCTATTGTATAATGTCCTCTTGCGTAATTATTTGCTGCATCTTCTTTGCCCGAAATCAGTTGTTCAGGGTGAAAAAGTCCTCGGTAGGTCCCAGTTCGCACTTCGTCTAATAAAAAATACAAAAGGTACAGAATGAATAAAATATGAAAGCAAATCGATGCCAATATTTTTTTTATAAATGTGTCGTCATTCTGCGTGTGTGCTGATATTTTAGGGAATTAGGGCACAAATAAATAGCGTTTAGTTACATAGCAACCACGTGAACTCAAATGATAAATACTGGCTGACTAATTTGAGTCATAAGAGATCTCGAGAGACTTTCAATACCCATGCACATAATCATGACACTTGTTGGTGAGTAAATAAAAATACGGCACACAAATATAAACGAAGTTTGAATTAATCAGAATTATTGATTCTGTTTCTCGAAAAGTAAATATAAATCAATTTTGTGAACATTACTGAATAGCAAATGACGGAAATACTGGCACTAAACAAAAAATATTGATTATTTTAAAAATATTTTTAGTTTTAGTTTTAGTTACCTATGACCGTGGGTTCAAGGTCAATAAAGAGAGCTCTTGGAACGTGTTTTCCCGCACTGGTTTCACTGAAGAAAGTATTAAAAGAATCGTCTGCTACACCAATGGAGGTATCACTGGGCATTTGACCATTTGGATGGATTCCATGCTCCAAACAGTACAATTCCCATGCAGCATTGCCCATTTGCACACCCGCCTGCCCGACATGGATGCTGATTACTTCACGCTAAAAAAATAAAAGTATCCAAAAAGGATGCATCAATTTATGTGAAACAATGCAAAAATTATAATTTTAAAAGTTATTTGTAAATACTTTCAAAACATACTTTACCTTAGAAGCTCCTGGCATTTTTGAATTGGTAGACTAATAAATTAAAAATATATATATATTTTTCAAGTACAGCTTGGTATTCGTCTCTTATACACAGCAATAATCAAACTAAACGCAGCGAGTTGTTCAGGTTAACCTAAGCAGTGGCTGCCTGGCAACGAGGTTTGTTTCCCAAAGCTTTTTTAAGTTGTTGGTTACACGAAATGAATCCATAATTATCACAGTAAAAGTAAAAACCTTTCAACTTAAAAAAAGCAAAAAAATATAACAAAAAAGACTAATTAGCTTGTTTAGTGTACAAATAATAATGAATACTAAATAAATGAATTAAATAAATTCAAAATAAAAAAACCGAAAACTCAAACTATCACCATTAAAAAAATCAATTAGTTAATCAATGAAATAGAAAGTGTAGCATGTAATAAACTTAATGTGTGTGTGTGTGTGTGTGATACTTCTATTTGTTTGCGTCAATTATACTACTTTTACTCCAATTTAAATTCGACCGTACTGATGATATCGCTGCACGATACTCAATTTTTCTGTTTACCATAATTAATTAATAAGTTATTCAGCCAGTACCCCTTCATTAATTGATCACAGAAACAAAATAATTTTGATGCATTCTCGGGCTTGTTGTGAGAAATGTTTCCATTGACATAAATAAAAAAAATAAGAAATTGAAACTTGCCATAAATAGAATACAAAATTAAAATTTTTTTCATAATTTTCTAAATTATTCAACTTACCGTCATTTTCGTACAATTAAAACAGCTGTCGCGCACCAGAAATATTACTCGACTGAGCGAATGTTGTCTTGTGTTTACAACTTGTATCCTACTCAACTATCCAATCAATTTTACAGGTCAAGGACGATTATCTCATTTGCTTACTATTGCACTATTCAAGTAAAAACATCAAAGGAAAGTTAACTTTTCGAATATTCCTAAAATTACATAATAATATTTATAATATTATAAACAAAATAAGAAAACATTATCTAATAATACATACCACATAACTAAGTAACAGGCGAAAAAACGTAAACAAATAAAAAAATCGACTGATTTTCTTTTCCGTCATAAAAATAAAAAAATCATTTTTCGTCAATTTATTTTTTTATGTATTTAAATTTAACTCTTCAACAATTATCTAAACTAATAATTACTCGTACAACACAAAAATCCCCGTAAATAAGAAATCCATTGTACAAAAATAATTTACAAATACGGAGGATTATTATTTGAAATATGCTCACAATAACACATTAAACCAGATATGGTTTAAAGATCATTTACAAAGCAAACTTCATTCTAAAAAAAATTAAACTTCCAATTTTTGAGGTGTGAAGAGTCTAATATTAGACGAATTCCAATATAAGTTAGATGACTGAAAGATAAGGGACCATACATATGGGATAAAAAATTCTTCTGGTTGTTCTTCTTCAACGTATTTGAATTTCAAATCGGGCAATTTCTAAAAAAAAAAACATTAGTTATTCAGGAATTCCCTAGCCTCTAAATCATCCATTCTTTTTACTTTTAATCGATCGCCTGACCACTGAAGAGCCCCCTGTTGGATAATTGCCAAAACCTCTTGGACCGAGAGATCCTTATCGTTTATTTCCAATCGATTAGAAAAATAAAACAACACCTGTAGCAAAACAATATAAATCAAATTGATTAGATTTATAGTTATTTCGGGCTGAGAAATGATACTTACACAGTCAATGTTTTGAACAACATCCTGGAAAGTAGGATGTGTTCGAAACTGTTCGAAGCATTCACGTTTATATAACAAGGTGTATATTAAATTGGGATTGTGAGCCAACTGTGACGATAAACACGAATTGATAATTTCCAGCACCATTCTTAAAACTTCCTCTAAAACTGCTAAATCTTGCATCTGCAATAAAAATATTATTTTACATTAAATTTAAATAAAAAATGCAATTGAACATACTAAATCAGAAGCTAAATTTTCATCATCCAGGTCTTTGGGATTCGATGTTGATTTTATCTGCTCTAAAACACGTGCATGTTTCTTTGCCAGACTTTCAAACAAGCTTCACCAAGTGTAATAAATCATTAGCAAGCAATAAATTATTTAAAAACTAGTCATTATACCTCACAATACGTTGAGTGACGTATGGATGAAGTGATGAAAATTGGCTAGACATGTTTGCTAATGCAGCTAGGCAATTTGTATGCAAATACTTATCCTGTTTAAATAATTATCAATTAAATAATTAAATACAATTTAATTTGACATAATTATACCCTCATTCGAGTCATGTTAAATTGAATTGTCCGTATAACGACTAATATTAAAATACCGCCCAAAGAAATTTCTGATATGGCTCGTTCTGTGTACCATGTAACATTTTTTAGCATCTGGAAAATAAATTATAAAAATTTATGATCGATTTCAATTTAATTATTAACCCTTGCTTACTATATCGTGGATAGATTTGTTAAAAAGTTCGTCTTCGCTCAGAATGAGCAAAATTATTAATGCCATGTAGATATGATGGGAGTTTTTTTCTTGAGCAGAATACAAAATTTTCAGAATTGGAATAATCTAAAAAAATTGAATATTTACAATAAAAATTTAAAAATTAGTTTTAATACATTACTAATTCGTCTATGTCCGATTTTGATAAGATAAAAGTTTTCATGTGCAAGTTTCGATGAAGAATGAGATAAAGAAGAAGAGTTGCCTGGTCGCTATGTAAAGTTTGACACAAAGTGGAAAACAGCTGAGAATAATCTAATTTAAATGTTGCTACTGCTTGTGTGGGATTCACACCTGCACCTTCTGCACAAAAAAATAACGTAAACAAATACAAATTATTATATATTATCATTTTTGTTTATACCGAGCGAATTGGAAAATGAAAACAATGCTTGTCTGTAGGGGTTATGAATTCCTTTCGTATCGGTACAGTGATTCGTTAAAATCAAAATAAGTTGCAAACTTTGTTTAGCCAAAGGTGTCTCATCTTTAGAATCTTCTGAATCTGAATTGTTTTTGCCATAACCGAATGTCATGACTGACCATAGTCCAGCTAAAAAATATATTTTTATTAACAAAAAAAAATAATAATTTCTAATAAATTCAATACTTACAAGCAAGACCTAAAATTATGCTTCCACCTTTATTACTTTTGTTAAGTTTTGTAGGTGATTTCTCTTGTTTAGTATAATGTTGTAATAATATTTTAGTTAGTAAACATGCATGAATCGAACTTTAAACAGAAAATTTAAAATAATAATTAACCACAGCTTAAAGAAGTTAAAAATTAACGAGTTACCATTTTCCTTGCATCATTCCTCGATAAATTGCAGATTTATCGGCTGGTTTTGATGAAAACATCTGAACTGACAGTAAAATAAGAAGTGCATTCACAGCTTCTAAATGAACTGTGTATGTAAAGTCCCTAAATTTTATAAAATTACCATCAATTATTTTTTGATTCGATTACAATTATAATTCAAACTTACATTACTGGAACATCAACAATCATTTCAACCAAAACATTTTGAAAACTCTCAATCAAATTTTCTTTATCAATGCCGTCTATATGTTCTTCTACTGTAGGCGACTTTGCATGAAACTGCTTAATTATATTGTCTTCAGTTATAGTTTCGATGAAATATTTGCAGATGCAACGTAGAATAAACAGCGCGTTATAAGTTTGCCACGTGAAAATATTGCTGAAATTAATCAAAAAAAGTTATAATATTTTAATCAAAACATGTATAAATCTAGGCAATTCACTTTTCACATTGTGCCGACGCTTTTAGTTCAGCTGCTCGAGAAATGAAAACCTTTACTAATGAACCGAAATTTCCCGTTTGAAAATTATTCGTAAGCAAAGACGTTAGAATTGTTTGTGTGTTTTCTTCCAGCAGTCGATAATCGGTACTAAAGGTTATTAAAAAAAATATTAGTCAAATAATTTTACAAATAAATAATCTCTTTGAATAAATCTTACCAAGTTCTGGGCGGTGTAAATGAAAACGACAAAAGTTGATTCCAAAACGGGTCATTATGAGATATGGAATCTTTCCCAACAAATTGCTTAAGATATGTGTTATCTTTAAGCTCACTTATGCTGCTGCTACTTATTCCCATGATAATTTTTCTAGAAATAAATCGTAAATGTCCCTTTCAAAATATTTTCTCTATCATTAAACAAACACAGCTTTTATGTTTTACTTACTTAGTATGCGTTTGATTAAAACGTTAATTTTTGATTTCGCTGTATAATTTTCGACAAAAGGTTAAGCAATGAAATTACTAGGCAATTATATGTCCGCTACGCCTTTAAAATACAAAAATTTACATGTTGACGTATCAACTTCTGACATCGTTTCATAAATCTAGCATAAATTCAATGAGCGCTGTTGGTAGCAAACTTTTTAAAGGTTTCATTAGATGGCGCAACGTGATGCGCTTTAATCGAGGCGAGGCAGGAAAGGAAATCGACGTATAACTTTTTAAACATGTTACGGCTATTATACATACATCAAGGACTAAATATAGATTTGATAGAAGAACACTGTACAGTAAAATAATATTAAATATTATAAGGAAAATTTAGTTATTACGTTATTACGAATATTACAAATTTGCAACCGGCAAATTATATACAAGATCACAGTTTTCATATTTATTTAAAAATCATAAAACATTACATAAATAAAACTATACAGTTCATGCTATTTAAAAGAAAATGGTTTTTGATTTTTAGAATAAAATTTTAAAACTAAACGCAATAACGTCCAATTTATAAATAAAACTTATGATAAATAAAAAAATATTATGTGAACAATAGTAGCATAGCAATTAAATGTAAGAAATTGTATTTGTAAAAATTCCTAATTTAATCGATCCCCTTCGTCTTCAACAGAAAGAAATAGCTTTTGGATCCATATCGTTAAAGCACCTTCAATAAAAAATTTAAATTAAATTAAATTTGGATTGTTTGCATATAAACTTACGAATTGATTTTTGAAACCACATAGGTTTATTTTCCCAATAAATTGTACCAAAATAAATTGGAATTCCTGTCAATATTATGCCAACAGCCATTCCTACCACTTTCGGAGTGGCAAAAATCGGTGTAATTACCAAAAAAACACAAACCGCTAAAAATAAAACTGGTAAACCAATCCAAACCTAAAACAAATTTCATTAATCAATATCAATATCAACTAATTTTTTTCACTTACTTTAATAGGCCTGAAAGCCTTGGGCCTTGTATAACGTAATCTCAAAAGACCCAATACTGAAATCAAAACGAAAAATGATTCTACAAAACTACTGTAGTTAATGAGCACGAATACATCGCTTGTGTTTAACATTACTAATGATAATGCTCCCTGAAAATAAATATTACATTTAATTTTATAGTTATACAAGAATAAAAATATGTAGAAAATGCAGTGATTTTACCAAAAAAATGAGAGCAGTTACTGGACTTAGATTTGTGACCCGAATCAGAGCCAAGCAAGTTGGAAAATGTCCTTGACGAGCACCGACAAAACACAACCTTAAAATAAAATCAGTTTAGAATATCGGTGTTAAAACTGAAAATGTTAAAACTTGATTACCTAGCTGATGTAAAGATATGTACACTCAAACCTCCAAAGGTGCATCCAGCAACCAATACAGGCATTAGCCAACTTAAATATTTACCAAATAGTTTGTCAGCAAATGTCTATAAAAAAAATAAAAAATAAATGTTTTCATTACGAAACAACTATTTTTAAAACAAATTATTACCACTGCAACAGCATTTGAAGCTAAAATATCATTTGATGTTAATACTGTAAAATATGCCAAATTCGCAAAAACGTACACCAAAATGACAATTGGCAAAGAAATTCCAATCGCCCTGGGTAGATTCCTTTAAAGAAACAATTTATATTTTATTTTTTGAAAAAAAAAAAACTCAGCTGACACTCACTTGTAAGGACTTTTCAGCTCTTCTGTGACAAAATTCAAATAATTCCTAAATCAATAATTTTAAATATAATAAACAAAATAATAATAGATAATAAACGAAGTTAAAAATTATTTAAAAAAATAGAGATCATTGCTTTTGTACGAAATTTCATGCCGAAAATGTAAAATTTCTTTTTATTTCACATCGAAAATGAGAAATTTTGGTATTGTCAAATTTCACCAATCAAAGAATGAAATTTCTCGGCTTTGCAAAAGAGAGCGCGATGACCCCGCTAATGGATCTTTGTGAAAATAATACTCACCACCCTGCGAAAGAATATATTCCTGAGTAAAATGAAAGCCCAATCAACGATATATCATTAGTCGACCCTTCAAATGCATTATCAAAATGTTTGGTTTGACCTTTTAAATAAAGCAAAATGTACAAGTTTAAAAAAAAAGCAAAAACCTTTCGTTTATAAATTTGTCTATATTTGAGCGCTTCCAAATTTATCCTGATTCTCTGGGTTAAGTTATTTTTAGAACAGCGAGCATTGATAACTTATTATTTTAAAGGATCAAAAAGTCTTTTACTCGACTTTCCCAATCCACTTAACTAGTTAACTATGCAAATAAAAAATAAAAAAATTCACTTACCCATTCCTAATTTGGCCAATCCCGCAATGATAACGATTCCCAATGCCGCAATTTTGAAGACAAGCATAACACTTTGTAATTTAGTAGCCCATTTGACATTGTAACAGTTTAGGAATGTTAGAAAACCTATTTAATTATTTATTTGTTTAAAATATGTAAATTCTAGACTTTCTATTTACTCACATATAACAGCAGCTGCTAATAACTTCACACCAGTTTCCGGAGTATCACAGTTAGGGAAGAAAGGTTGAATGACATAATTGGCAAACGTTAGTGCCATTATGGCATTAGTTGACGGAACAAATACAACATTAGCACACCACAAATACAAAAACGCGGGTAATGGTCCGAATGCTTCGTGGATGTACGCATAATCGCCACCAGATCGAGGAATTCTGTGAATTTGAATAAATTTGGTACGTATATATTTTCTATAAATAAAAAAAATAAATAAAAAAAACTTACAATGTCCCCAATTCAGCATAACACAATGCTCCGACCAGTGATAAAACGCCACACAATATCCATACAACTAAAGCTAGTCCGACTGATCCCGTGTTTTGAATAACACCTTTAGGTGAAACAAATATTCCTGAGCCGATGATGATCCCGATAATAATAGCAACTCCATTGAGCAATCCTAGATTATTCTTTAATTTGACTGTTTCATCCGTGTTCTTGACCAGCTTCGCTTTGATATTCCCATTCGACGGAAACCCGGATAGTAATCCAGTTTGGCAAGGAGGAGTTTGGACAATATGAACCATTTTTCAACCGACGGTCCTAAATAAACATAACAAGAGAAAGATACAGAAGTAAGTAAACTAAAATGACATTTAAAAAACTATGTCACGATACTGTATATCTAGAGTTAATATTTATCTAAAGAAACATAAAAATATATATAATCACATGTCGCAATATAAAAGAAATGCTTTCCTGCAATACACGTGTACTTTTGCCGTCGTTTCTTTGGTAATTAAATGTCCAAGAAATGATATAAGGCTTTTAGAATTAAATTGTAATAGAAATTTTTGTGAAATAAGAAAGATTAATCAAAATTGTTGGCATTAGACCAAATGGCTTTACCCTTCTCTCGCCGGGATCAAGTTTGTCAATGAATATGTACTAAGAACACGGGACACCAAATGACGCAATTTTTTTAATTCTTCTTGGTTATTGGGGATTGGAAAAAAACAGGGTAAAATAAGTCCACAGATTTAAATAAGATTGGACTGTCCAGAATCTTATCTGATAACATTTTACGATAATGTTTACATTACATATTTGTACCGTGATGAACATAAAAAAGTGTTGGTAAAAAAATAACAACAAATAGGTGTTCTTTTTCAACAGGTAAAAAATTACTCCTATTCTTCTTTAAGTAGACTTTTTTTTCTTTTTTTTTTTCTTCAATTTTCAGCATCAAATTTATCATTTTTAAGCATGAAATAAAAAGAAAATAATGTTTTACATCATATGTTGTGTGTGTCTCTATTCAAACAACTAATAGGATGTATCAAATTGTTTATTTAAGAGTATGATGTAATATCCATCCCATCTTAGTCCATAGTAATCCATATGCCATCTCCAGGACACTGTGCTTTACCATTCAATTACATGGCTAACTTGAGACACAATTGATTTAAAAAAGATTATATTTACTTACGATGCCAGCTGAAACACGCCAGACAACTGGCAGAGAGTCGTCTAACTAACTCGTCGCATGGCCATCAGACCTAAAGCGAATCGTATTGCACATGTTTTCATCTGAGCGCTCAAACCTGAACTCTTCAGGCAGACGCATGCTGCTATAACCGCGAATCTGTGCGTCATCCATTAGGCTAACTCCAGAACAAATCCCACTGCTACATCTTGACGATTGGTTCAATCGTTAGATATAACTTACATGCTCATTCAGTGGCCAATATTTCAATGGAACGTGTCCGAGCCAAAGTACAATGAGTGAAAAAGTTTGATGCTATTTTTCCCAGCTAAAAAATTCAAGTATACTTTGTTTGATAATTCGCTAAACATTTACTTATATAAAAATGTTTTGTTTTTTTTTATTCTTGTAGAGAGAACGACAATGACCCTGAGAAGTTGCGTTATTTTGACGTGGTTATTTCTGAACTTGTTATTTAATGTCGTGCACACGAAAAAGAAGGACGAAAAAGACAAGCCAGCCTGGGCTAAAAAGGATATCAGAGATTACAACGATGCTGACGTTGAACGCTTATTTGACCAATGGGAGGTAGTGAAGCGAGCGTTACACCGATACTTGTGAAACAAATTAAACATTTTATATACCAATTTAGATCAATTATTTTATTCTTTTGTAACCTGTAGGAGGATGAGGATCCTTTAGAGCCCGATGAACTTCCCGAACATTTGAGACCTTCACCTAAATTGGATTTTTCCAAAGCTAATCCTGCTGATCCAGAATCGTTACTTAAATTGAGCAAAAAGGGCAAAACGTTAATGGTTTTTGTAACTGTTTCAGGTGGTTTACATGTTTTGTTTTAAGTTGAATAAATTTTATATGGATTATGTTATTTTTATCAGGTTCACCTGATCCAATTGAATTGGAAGACATTACTAAGTTATGGCAAACTAGCCTTATGAACAATCATATTCAGTGTGACAGGTGGTCAAATGAATGTCTCTCTTTTAATGGTGATTTTAATTTGGTGTGTTTTTCAGATTTACTATTGATGAAAAGCGTGCTATTTTCATGTTTCGAGATGGCTCTCAAGCATGGGAGGCAAAGAACTTTTTGGTTGAACAAGATAGATGCGAAGAAGTTACAATAGAAAACAAATCATTTCCTGGAAAGGTAAGAAACGAAATTTAAATTTTAATGTTAATTTAATTAAGATTTTTTTTTTAGAGATCAAATAATAAAAAATCGGAATTGTAAGACTTTAAAATTTGTAAAATTAACTTGATATTCTCATAAATAAATGACTTTTGATGACAGATGAAATCATTCTCAATATCCCAAGTTTAATCAACATAGTTTAATGCAAATCGATTTGTCCACTATTCGGATTAGATTTTGCTTATCTAGATAAAGATAAATAACTGAAGAGAGTGATTTGTATAAAAATTCTCATTGACTAGTATATAAGATAACTTATTCAGTGATGAGAAAATGTGAATTTCGAAATTTTATCGCACAGATGACGTAATATACCGGGAATTCCACGATGGGAGAAATCATGAATTGGTCTTCACTGCGGTCTACCGCAGTGCCATGTGATCGGTCTTAACCAATCACTATTCATCACTTGACTCTAAAATTGATTCATTCAACTTACCAAATTTATTTTCGTTCTGCACTTTTCGTAATAAAATGCAAGTGTTACTTTAAATGAAAAATTTATTTTTTCAATGATATTTGCAAAATGAGTAGTAAGGACACTAATATGATACAAAGTTGTGCTAACAATGAGTTAAGAATGATGAGGGACAGCTACACAGGTTGAACATGGTTTTTAGGTTACATATTCTTAAATATCAAATGTGGTAATGCCTTTTTTTCCGGGATGGTGTGAAAAAAAATGAGATGAGCAATAACCTCATCATTTTTATGCCATTTTTTCTTTGTAGATTACTTTTTGGTTTTTCTTTTTTACAAAAATACACACTTAGTCTGATGAGATTTTCTCCAAAAGCGAAAGTGATCCATTATTTTACACTTCGTACACGACTTAAGAATCGGTAATTATCAAATTAAATTTAAAAAATAAAATTCATAATAATAATAAAAAAATGAAAATTTGGCAATTGCCGTTCTCATATAAACAACCAACTGAACGAATATGCAACCTGTGAATGAAGACAAGTTTTCCTTGCTTTTTTTTCTCGTTTTTTTCTTAGTTTTTACAGGAAAAGCACATTACTGTTGATAATATACACAAACACAACAAAGCATCTATAAAAATTACAATTCTCGTTCTTTCTTTAATACAAAAAAAAAGAAGATCTCCTACTATAATTTTTTAAAACGACTATTTGCAATAGCCAACGACCATTCTTTCTTGACTCCATTCCAAAAAATAATCAAATAAAATTAATCAATCAAATTAAAACTACACCCAGAAAGTAACTATAGCCACACCATACTAAAGAAAAAATATGGAGGATGGGAAGAAGTCAAAGCAGCATTTTGTACATTTCAATTTTTAATTCATTCATCTTTTCGTTACCTGATTTTCATCATAATATTAATAAAAAAAAAAAAATCTGTACACATTGCCAAATAAGTTCAGCAACAGCATGTATAAATTTCCTCACTACATCCTAAAATTTAAAATGCCATGCCTCCAATTCCAAGTTTCTCACCACACTTATCTTGCCTTGGCTAGGTTAACCTTCTCATGGATCAGTTAATATCTCGGAAAGGACACTAAAGATTCGGATCACTGGATATGCATTTGTATTTCAATCGGATGGAATTGTAAAGCGCAGGGATGTAAAAAGTGGACGTCATTATTTCAAAGTGGCACCCATTTTATCCGCGTTTTTAAAATTATTTCGCGGATTTTTTTTGTACAAGGAATTTATACATTTCTCATGACGCTTCATCCGACCACTGCACGCTATATCGATTGAATGCATAATAAGGAGGCAAATGCACATCATTGTTACACGCACGCCGTGTTTTGTTAGAAACGAGCCCTTCGGAAACTCCCATCAGCCAATCATTCGTAGCCTTCTGTGCTTCTAACGTCACACTTTTGTCTAGCCATTGTTTATGCCACTTTTGAAACTTGTCGTTCAAATTCCGCGAAACTTTTTGATGAGACTAAAAAATAATAATATTAAATTAAAAATCATTTTTTAATGTAATTTTAAATTTTAAATAATACCTCACGAGCTTTATGTAACGACATTCTCTTGTAAAGGTAGCTCGCACTATTCACTACAAACACCATCTTAAACGAGTTCAAGTTGAACCGACACTGAGATCCATCCATCACGTCCATCACTTCATTTTCTAATTTCTTTTCACTTGGAGAATTGGAGCTACTTGTATCATCATCTTTGGATTTAAAATCGTCCTTGTCTTTATTTGTATCGATCTCGTGTTGCCGCTTCACTCTCTGCCTCCACGTTCTCACGTTCCTTAATTTATTACATAATAATAAATCATAAAATTTCTATCATTTATTTCAAATCAAACCTTGGTAAAAAAACTGGTTTTTTTGAAAGCTGCTCTTTTAATTCCTCCGACATGTCATCTTCCGTTACAAATGTCTCTACATATTCCGACCACCTTTCTACGTCAGCAGGATCTTCAGACGCATCTGTGTCAGTATCTAGTAGTTCTATTGTCATTCGACAATCCGCCTTATACTATTAAAAAATATTAGTAAGTAAAACTATCACCATACACAAAATAAAATTAATTCATACAATACAGATCTTGAAACAATTTTCTTCGCTTAGCAGTTGCTCTACTTTTTTCTGATAGCTTTGTTCGGCAATAAGTGATACACCACCCGTTGTTCCGTTCTTCTGCTCCTCTAGAAACAATTCCATACACTGCATGCAAGGTTCATCGGAAAACAAATATTGCAACTTAAAATAAAAATAAAAAAATTATGATTTATCTATCTTAATTAATTCATCTTAATATGTACCTGCCGAACAGCATTCTGCACCACTTTGTCCATAGTAAACCCAATATAGGCGTGTATTCCGAACATTTCCCTTAATGTATCTTCGTATATATTGCTTTCCATATTACCATCCAAGAGATTTTTAACCATATCAAGAAATGCTGGATAGTAGTCTTGAACCTCAATTTCCCCCTCAAATAATAGCACTGCAATGAATAATAATCACTTTAACACAAATCCAAATTACTATTATTAAATATTTTCTTACTTTTTGGCTTTAATCTTAGCGAAACAGCTGCTGACTCTTTTCTGTCTTTTCGATCTCTACATTCCTCAGCAGCAAGAATAAATGCTCGCTCGTAGATTTTTGTTAGCCTTTCGCATAGTATTTGGTGCAAACGAAAAATAAGTACCAATGGTTATTCAAAAAAATGTATGTATATGCATCATCCTAAAAAAAAAATAATTAAAAAAAACGGTAGAATTAACTAGTTTTCCTCACTACTCCTAAAAATGTACATTCGGTACTGTGTTCTCTTTTTCCTTATCACTATCGGATAAGTCTCCATTTGCAATGCACGTCTCTTTGTCAGGAGTTTCATGCCTTCTTTTATCATATTTCTCAATTGTCTTTGTCAAACATTTTTGTGATGTTTGCAGAGACGATGATGAAGGAAAGTCGGCACTTAATGCAATTTCGCAATTTTCTTCAATGTTGTCATTTTCTACAGAAAATAAAATTTTAATTTTTAAACCAAACAACAGTTATTAATATTCAAATACCGTCATCTTTTTCATCGTCTGATAAATCTTGTCGTGGATGGAAGAAAAGATCTGGTAAAAACTGTCGCAACAACTGTTTTATTTTCCGCTTATCATCTTTGCTCACGCTCGTCTGTCGTTTAACATGATGTATTATTAAATTGGCAGCATCATTTAATATTGATTTATCTTTATAGACAAATGACATGTGCGGACCAGATGGTATTTCGCCTGAACCTTCTTCTGCCTATTTATAAATAAGAAAAAAATATTTTTTTAATTTTATATATAAAGATGGATAATCTTACCTCGTCGTATAATGTTTCAATTTCATTTAAAAGGGTTTTTGATCTCAACGCCTTTACATCGTTAGGTTTAAAGGTCAGTCCCTGGTGATCTAATGATTTCAGGTAATATTTCTCATTCTGGTCCCTCCAAATTTTATTGTAATTCTTTTGTGCATCTCTCCACTCTTCTTCCTTGGCTTTTAACCGTCTTAATACCAAAGGCACAGCCACAATAGGATTCTTTTTCAGCCCATCAATGATGTCTGCAGCTTTATCACCGTATATCCTAAGAAAATAATTGGAAAATCTTCATTAAACTACATGGCTAAGATTTCTCCAGCTAAAAATAGTCTTAATCTAAGAACTAGCATTGAATGTTTATTGATTGATATATTTATGTCAGTAGTCATTTAGTCAACCATTAGAACCTACCTTTTAATTGCTCTAAGATGTATCACTTGAGATGTTCCTCCAAGGCAATCGTCCAGTTTAAGACGAGCAGCTTCTTCCGGATTCAATCGCAGTAACCTTTTCTGAACACCTTCTAGAGCTCGAATAGTGGCCAAATTCGTTTCTAGTACAACATCCAACTAAAAAACAATACACTCGTTTCTAAAAGTATTTAAAACGCTAAATACGCCGACTTACCTCAAACCTTTCATCTTCACATCTATATATATATTCTTCATACACAGTTTTCCGTGAACTAACAAAAGTTGAATCTTCTGACCAAGTCGGAAAAGATACCCACGTATCATTCAAAACCTTAAAATTAATAAGAAATTCAATAAACATTTTGCACAGTAAAAAAATTAATTTATTTGATCACTACCTCTTTGCATAATTGAGATCGCCCACTGCATTTTGGCTGCACGTAGCTTTTAGGAAGTGCACAATAACTGGCCCCTAACCTTTTACATGTGGAATAATCTATAGATTGGTAATACAAAAGAAAAAACATTAAATAATCTATTCTTATATTAAAAACTAGTTAAAAAACAAAAAAATTCAATTTACTAAGTTTTAGCAACTTGCCAATTTCCATGGCCAGATCACCCGTTACTCTTTCTTGATTTGCTACTCTATTTGGAACCGCTTCAACTATTGGACCAATATCTTTGTAGCCCAAAAAGTCCTTAAGCCATTTAAAAAGTTCCGGATATTTCCTAAATAAAATCAAAACATAAAAAAAACTCGAAAAAATTTTATATAAATCAATCCTTACCCAAGGAAAGGCGAAACAAGCTGCACTAACTCAGTACGTGAAATAACTTCATCATTAAATAAAACGAGACAACGTAAGAAATTATCATAAACCTCTTGATTTCTTAACGCTTTGCGAACCTATTCGAATATTAAAAAAAAAATCTATAAACCAAAAATAAATAATATTCGACGATTAACAAACCTTATCAAAAAATGCATATTCGCTTAGAGAGCCATATTTTCCCGGTTCCGCCAAACTAGGATCTTTTATGCTTTGTTTTGGTTTCTAAATAAAGCAAAATATGACGTTTAATTGTGATATATTTTTCTATATTTGGAATGTCTACCTTAGTAGGAGGTCCAGGACCTATTGCAGCGGGCGGCCTTTTCAAAGGTGTAGTTTGCTTTGCTTGATTGTTACTAAACGAGCCAATACTTGTCCCAATAGCGTTACTAGTTTTGCTTAATGTTGGTTTCTTCAGTGTGGTGGAATGATCATTATTCATTGTTTTTGTCGGCTGTTAAGATTACAAACAAAATAAAGATATGTTTATTGGATTCACAGATCGTAACGTTTAATTTAATGACGATATTCAACTATTGTATAACAATATCCAAAAACTGAAAGCTTAAACAAATAGGGCTCAAAAATTTACTCCTCGTATCAACTATCACGTGTCCAGGCAAAGCGATCACGTGATGCCTTCGCGACATCTAGCGGCAATTAACCCCAATTCCTACCAAATTCAAAAAATAGAAATAAAACTTACCACTTTTTTCATTTTCAATGAAGTCCAAACATCCCCCTGCATAAACAAAACCAAAACAATTACAACACATAAAAAAATAAGCAAGATATAATTAGAAATAACTCTAAATCAATAATAATTTGTATAGAAAATACTGTACGACCTCGTCCCAACTCACTAGTGATGCTGCAGCAGCTCCATTAGCATCAGGAAGAAATTGACCAAATTCTTCTAACAGATCATTTTGATCTTGAAATAATTTTGCGACTTGTGCGTACACCTCAGCCTCAGTCAATGGTTTAGTGCCCGTAGTGATGCCATCTTTTAAATTACGTTGCTCCTTTTGATAAGTATGAAGAATCTCTAAAAACTGCTTATAAATATCTGGTTGACCTTGAAATCGATTCTAAAAATACGATAAAGATAAATAACAAGCCAAAAATAATAAAATTCGGCATTTAAAACGCACTTTTATTTTGTTCACGTAGCTAATTGCATGATTGAACTCCACCGGCTGACTCGTTTGTGTAGTGGTTGGTAAAGGTACCTGCATAGTTGGAGCAGGAGACGTTGATAATGTATTATGAAACGGTTGTGTTACTGCTGAACCGTGGTTCTGATTCACAGCTACCGCGGTGCTAACACTGGCGCTTGCGCTCGCACTGGCACTGGCACTGGCACTGGCATTGGCATTGGCATTGGCACTAGCACTAGCACTAGCACTGGCAGTCGCGCCAGCGTTGGCACTGGCAACAGCACTACCACTTCCGCTGCTTCCCCCGCCGCTGCCACTCTGAAACAAAAAAATATTCGTTAGATTAAAAAATACAAATTATTAACAAATTAAACTTACAGAAGCGGTATTTTGGCTGCTAGAAC
The DNA here is from genome assembly GCA_000239455.1 of Strigamia maritima. Classification (NCBI taxonomy): domain Eukaryota; kingdom Metazoa; phylum Arthropoda; class Chilopoda; order Geophilomorpha; family Linotaeniidae; genus Strigamia; species Strigamia maritima. Next base: position 124,282 of record JH431739.1, on the reverse strand, counting down.
TCACTGGAGTACCCGTACACACCACTGTAGTCGTCTGCGACCCAGGTACACTGAAATTTACTTGGTCGTTGGACTGCACTTCAATTTTATAGCCCGGAGGTAAAAAAGTATTAAAACCCGTGATCAGTTCCGGATGGCCTTTAAAAAGGGTTGAAACCCTCGAAATTACTCCAGGAGTGTCAATACTATTACAAATTAAGAAATCAATTAAATTAATGAAAAAAACACATTTTCCACTACAAACCTTTGCGACTTAAATTCCTTCATAATATCCAGGAAATCATTGTACACTTGCGGTTGGCTACCGAAACGAAATTTAACTTGATCCAAGTACGAAAGAGCATCTTCCACTTTTAACCGCTGAAACTGTTGCTGTTGGCCTTGTGTCGCGTGCGTCTGAGACAACGCAGTCGCTTGGCTCGCAACTTGCTGCGCCTGTACACTGTGCGCTGGATGTAAGGCTACGCCAGCTGATCCATGTCCACTTTGGGACATACCTGAAGTCATTTGGTAGCTGTGCATGGGATACTGTACACTGCTTTGCATACTCTCTGATTTTGCCCCGTCGAAAAAGGGCTGAGATGGAGGCAAACCTAAGAACATTTAAAAAACACTTTAAAAAATAGTTCCTCTTTCAAATAAATAAATTGGCATACAAATTTAATACCTCCTGTTGGTGTATGGCCAGGAGCCGGAGCTAGGACTCTCTGAAGAGTACCCCCAGATTCTGTCAATCGGTGCTGTTGTGGATATACACTGCTGATTGTATCCTGAGGCTCATCAATACGACGTTTCATCCTGCAAAAGCATCGTTTTAAAAGGTAAATTAATGAATATAAGTGAAAATGCCGTGTGGAGTTTGAGAAACAACGTTAATGTATGTTTTTAGTCGAGTAATTACTATATATTGGGTTGACATGCGAGGAAGTGATCAACTTTTGTCCTCGATTACTTCAAGAAAATATATTCTACCCATGTACTAGTGTTATAAAGTGGAGATGCTGGCAGCTAGCCAAATGAGGACACAGGACTCACATTATATCAGATTAACTGGTAAATCTTGGGTAATTACTACCGAACATTTTAAACTATGATTAAATATTGTTCGATAGCAAAATGCAAAACACAATATTTTCATATTATTTTTTAGATTCAAGTTATATTTACTTGCGTTGCCTATCATTACTTACAAGAAAAAAATGCAATTGTACTCTTTTTTTTATTGATTTTTGTTGTTGTCTGTTCAGTTTAATTTTATTTTATTGTTTTTTTTTTTTTTTTTTTAGTTTCCAATTAATAAAATTTATTATATATTTTGGAAATGAAGTTTGGCACATAAATATGGATTCAGATTTATCAATTTGTGTCATTTCCAATTGCACGTGAATAAAATCTGTGTATAAAATAAAAACGAGTCAAAACCTTACCTATCTTATCACCCGCGAAAAATTCATTATTTCCACGTGAATTCTCAATTCAATATCCAATCAGCAAAACTTAGTTAACTCTGTAAAA
>JH431739.1:85408-122747 GCA_000239455.1 Strigamia maritima | reverse complement strand
AGTTAAACTACTGTAAAAAAAAAAAAAAAAAAAAAAAAAAATTAAATTCGCACTGTTCATCAAATTATCACATTTTCACTTTAAAATGGTTAAATTTGGCTTTCTTTTAACTTTTTTTAAAAAAAATACAAATTAAATGCTCATTTGTTAATTATTATTGAATTTTTTTTCACAACAATACCAGAAACAATGCCAAAAATATAAATAAAAAAAAAAATCAATATAACCCTATCACAAAAAAAAAAAACAAAAAAAAAACTCAATTTAAGTGACCAGAAATAGATATTTAAAAACAAACCAAATATTTTCTTTCTTAGCAATCGCAATCTGCAGTTGCAAGTTTCGAGTTTAGATGTGGGAACAAGCCGCGTTACTTCGTGCAGTAGACGGAAGCTTAAGCGTGGTTCTCCCGCACCAAAAACCAGCCATCACAAGTACATTCTTACTAACAAATCACATACAAACCTTAGCGAAATACTTTAAATCGTGTTTCTAACAGCCAAACAAAAAAAAAGACGGGTGTAGGGCAGGTCATTTGCTCCATGTGTAGCTACGTACCAAACACAAGTCGGTCCGTCAAGCGTGATTCAGCTGTGGACGGTAAAATTAGCGTAAAAACACATCAAATTCATTTCAAATCGACACTCGATTCAATCGCGTCGTGCGATCAGTGAAATTCTATTTCGAAAACCCTGCACCAGCTAAGAAATTTGGCGGCAGATTCAGGCAGCAAGAAAGAGACAACATGGCGTGCGGTAAAACGTATGCCAAACAACAGTGACGAAACTCGGATTTGACCAACTTTCCCCAATCCGGCGGGGAACGTTGGTTAAAATCAATTATTCTCACAAACACTTGTCCATCCCACTACAAATCACTCATTACCTTGTATTTTTCGTGTAAAATTCATCCGTAAAGTGCGATCAAACCGAGGACTTTTTGAACACTTAAAATGGAAACTATGCTGGCAAGCGGAACTACATTACCCCTCAAATATTCAACATGGACTCGTCTACAGACACCCACTCCAATAGAAAGATTACCTTTGCATGCAGTGTTCGCTAGCTGTCATAGCTTGCCAGTCTTCTACCGTGTTAACGTGCAATTTTTTTTCTTCACAAAGGAAATGAATTTGCAGACAATTAATATTTATTTCACTGCGCACAAATAACCTTTTGTATATTGTTTAAATACAGGTAAAATGGTAAATATTGACTTGTCAGGCAATCTAGTATTTACTAATGGCATTTTAAACATGCTTTTAGATTGATCGTCTGAGCAATGTTAAGAATTTTTGTCAAGAATGAGATTCAGCTGACCTAAGGATTAGTTAAATAGTTATAGACAAATTTTTGGCATCGCTTAGCCTTTCACGCCATTCATGGCGAACTGAACGAGACCATTTCTCACGCCAGTCTCCATGTCAGGGCCCACTGATACGCGAAGCCTATGTGGGCACTTTACTAGTAATTTTAAAAAATTACTGCTAGTTCTGAACACAATCAATTGTAGCCGATCGTGCACGGGAAACCTGTAAACAGACGATGGGTCTACTCTTAACTAGTAAGTTTTCCGCGGTCATCTAGCCGCTGACTGTTGGCGGAAATGTGTCCATCGCTTGTCTAAGCTCATCGACTAATTATTAAAAAATTCTTACCTTAAACCATTAACCGATGCGTTTGATAAAGCCAGATATTCCGAGACAAACAGTTGCTAAGCTCCATGAATGCCCAGCCACCTAGATTTAGAACTGAATGACGTAACATTGTTTAGGGTTTAACGCCGACCAATCGGGAGGAAAGCCGCCATTACTAGAAAGGACGTGGGCGGGTACTTTCCACTAGTAAAGAACGCACTTCCGGTGTACGTAAAATGGATTCCTTTAATGATATATATAACATTTACGCTAGATAATGGTAAAATGGTTCGTTTCAAGCTTATTGATTCGGAAAAAAGCATGGCAAAGAATTTTTTCGATATCTTATTAGAATTTAATAATAATATGTATAAAATGTATTTTTTTAAAAAGTAATTAAAAAAAATGTTTTATTAATTTTTCCAAGTTTTATTCATATATTCGTCCTAATTTCAGACCCGGCAAATAAAATGAAATACAGAAGAGTGTTCCTTTATGTGATTGCATTTTTCGTCATGTATTTAATGTTGAAGAAACTGAAGAATTCATCCAAATCAAACTTTGGGTGTAAAGTACCTGAAGAAGTCCAGGAAAATTTAATCAAGTTGGCCAGTAAAGTACATAGCATTTTGAATAGCCTGGGAGTTACTCATTTTTTGTGCTATGGCACCTTGTGGGGTGCGTTACGGTACAATCGTTTACTTCCGTGGGAACAAGATGTGGAGTTTTGTGCCATAAATGAAAAAGTATTGTATTTAGACGAAGCACGTTTGCTTCGGGAGTTCAGGAAGCATTCGCTTGAATTGGAGTACGATTGGAGTGAAGGATTTTATACTATATTTAATTCGAGTAAAAGACTCGGTAGTGTTGAAATCTACGTGTTTGAATTAGATACAATGAACAACATGTTAAAAAGAGTAGGATGGAAACGAAGAGTTTTACCGCCGAATTGTGAAAATACTATCCTGCATTGTTTTCCACCAAGGCTCGCTAAAACGCCGTTACCAGAGAAGGAATTGAGTGGGGTCACGTTACCGGTACCTAGAGAAGAAATCGAAATTCAGAAGTATTTTTATCCGGATGATTGGTGGAAAGAAAACAAATCAGAGGACTGTTAAATTGTTATGATGATGATAATATATGGGAATGTTACTACAAATAAATAAATTGTGAACATTGTTTTTCAAATAAATGCAAAAATTTATTTTAGATTGATCAACTAACCGATCAAAACAATTGTACATTTCAATTTCAGCACATAGGTTTGTGCAAAAATTCACTTTGGTTTGAAAAAATTCTTTTCACGTTGGATAAAGAAATTAATTTTTTTTTTTTTAGATAACTTTGGATGACAATTCAAAACTATTTTTTTTTTTTTTTTTTTTTTAGTAAAACTTTTGTACGAGTGATGCAAATTTCTACTTAATAATGAATGTATGACCTTTCACGTTAAGAACGTTTTAAACATTTATCCCAAAAATAAACATGCATTATTTTTAACCCAAAAATACAACATTTATTTCAAAATGGTCACAATCATTAAATGCTGAATGGATCTGAAAGTATTTTTATATTTCACTGCTTATTTACAACTTAAAATAGGAAGTTAACTCTCAACAAACCACAAGAAACACTTGTTAAATCTTTTACCATCATCAAAACTCAACTTACTTCTCACTCGATAAGTGAAATAAGCTAAAAGCATGTTTACGTATAGTAAGGTTTTTGGTAACATTAAATTTCAAAATGGTCGTTATAAATTCTTTTACAATCAAAAGTTTATTAACGACAATTAAACCAATCATACAATTATTAATTAAACAAAAAAAAATAAAAATTCCTCTGCCAGCAGACGAATCTTCGATGGCACTGCGTTTTTTTCTTTTCTTTCAGATGTAATGTATCGGAGTTTGCAAAAAAACAAGACTGTAAAATGCATTGGAATAAGACATCAATGGAATAAATGTCGTTCGGATGTCAAGGTATACTGTATAGAATTTGCCAACACTAAAGTCAACCTTTAAACAAGAAAAAGTTCCTTAGCCTCACGATATCATCGTACTTTCACTTTAATCGTGTGGCCTCGGATCATGGATGGGCATCGTATGTAACACTTCATCAAGAAGTTGAAGAGCTCTGTGCAAGTGTACTTCAATCCAGCACGGCGTTTCTTTGATGCTTTGTCTAGGATAATCCGGACCCCAACCTTTTACAAAACTCAATCGCAAAATACAAAGACGTCGCAAATCATCAACGCCAATTCCAGCAGCAGCTGATAATCCTATTAAAAAAAGAAAAATATTAATTTATATATTATTAGATATAATATCTATAATTTCAATCGACCTCCAACAGACGCAGGTCCTGGAATGTGCCCTGCTACGGCAGCAGCTTGGGCTGCAGCTGCTGCTTGAGCAGTGGCAGCTTGTTGCTGCATTTGTCTATGACACTGCCGTAAATCAAACACCTAGAGTAAAATTTATAGTATTAAACGTTGAAAAGTAATCATTTTATCATTTAATTATACCTTAATGTACGTAAGGGGATATATTTTATGCACAGCGTCGCCTGGCGTTCGACCGGCTTCACGATCCAAGTAATAACTTTGAACGAAAACGCTGTGATCACTCGAGCATTTCAACCACACATCGCCCTCGCCTCTCAAATCAAGCTGCACTCCTTTGCCAATATGTAACCTACAAAAAAATTATTTATAATAAACTTACCAAATATTTATTATTTAGATCGTACCTCGATCTTTCACTTTGCTCAGTACGATGTACATTAGATAAAGCACCTAAACAAAACCGATCGCCTCCAGATGGATCCACATAACCATCGACAGTTACACTTGGGCAACTGGATGGCACTTTGAATGTTTCTCCAACTTGAGTGTCCAACTCAAAATATGCAATTGAACACCAGTACTCAGGACCTTGACCCCAAAAAAGAAAATTTTAAAATCCAAATCTTCATCAACAAAAATCTATTTACAACCTGGCTGACTGGACAAAGTTCCCTGTAACGACATGTCATGTTGTAATTGATGATGATGTTGCCCTTTAAAAACAAATTTCAACTATAAAATAACACTTATAAATCAAAATTTCAACTTCTTACAATATCCAGGATGTTGAGGGCGTAATTGTGTGTCAGGCACAGGTGGAGGTACCATGCTTTGAGTGTAGGTCAATGTATAATTTCCCGTCCATGTATTCGTATCTGTAATGCAAACAATTAAGTACAAAGAAAGATTTAAGCGTTCATTTATTACTGTTTGAATTGAACTGTGGATTTGTAGCTTGCTGTGGAGGTGGGGCTGGAGGTGGTTGACCTTGAGTCAAATTTGCAAATCCGTTCTGTTGTATGTGAGGAGACATTGGACCTGGTGGTATGTTATTATTACCTAATTTAAAAAAATAAATAAAGTATTTGAATTTTTTTAATTAATTAATTAATTACTTTGTTGCATTGGCTCAGACGAGAAAAATGTTTGCTGCGATGTAGCAGTGCTTGAAGCTCCCGGAGTTGATGGAGATTGAACATTAGTCGATTGATTTACTTGTGGAGTATGTTGAATGTTATGAGTTGGCCCTGTAGGAGAAGCTGGTCCTATTGAAAAAAAGTTATATAAATCATTGAATAAATTTTTTTTTAAAAAGAAAAAATAGATAATAAAATTAATAACTACCAGTTGGAGGAAGCAAGGATCTACCAAATGGATCAGCTGCTGGATGATGTTGAACGGTCTGAGGCGGATGTTGAATTGTACCCATGGTGGGGCCTTCACGTGGAAGGCTGTCGCATTCAGCAACATTATGCATGAACTCGTCTTTTACCAAACGTCCGGGTGAGTCTAAATAATATTTAAAAAAAAATATAAAAATGCAAAATAAAATTATAAACGGTAAAATTCCCCATTATTTTGTTTAAAAAAAACAAAGAATAAATAAAATTTTACTGCTTATTACTTTAATTATGACTTTATACTCACTTGTACGTTGTAAAGACAGTCCGGAAAGATCTACGTAGGAAAAAAAAATCTTTTAGCGTCATTAAAAAAAGATTTCATTCGCTATAAACAGCAATTACTGATGCAATACTTCTATGCTACTTTGCTGGCATTTCATAATCCCATCCAAGTCAAGCTCAAGAAAACATTTCCGTTTCAAAGAATTACTTTGTAAACAAATCAACTAAACTAAATAGCATATCATATTCAATGTATCAAAACATCAAGGAAATAGTAATTGTCATAACATTCATCAGTCAAAAAAAAATTACTACTTCTACTTGGTCTAAAGAGGTACGAAAAGGAGTAAAAAAGTCTATTCTATGAATGAAGGAATAAATGGATTCAAATACAGTGCTACAAATCAAACATACTGCTGTTTTGAGTATCCAGGGTAGCAGTAGTAGCAGAAGTAGTAGTAGTAGTACTAGTGGTAGCAGAAGCAGATTCAGTAGTCCTAAGTGGTTCGCTCGTATTCAGCAAATGTTTCAGCTTATCTGGGCCATCAGCTAGCTCTTGAGGCCAGACTAGCAAACAGACAATACATTGCCTACTTTTATATTCTCTGTACCCAATAACATCGTTTCAGTGACAGGTATTTTTTTTTTTTTTTTTGAATAGAAAATTATTGTAATTTTTTCAGTTTTCCTAGCATTACTGGAGGATGGGGTGTTGAATATTAAAGTTTTTCTTACCAATTCCTGGGGATACAACCCTCTCATAGTGATAAGGATTGACACATACACTGTCACACTTGAGGTCAAAGGCAAACTGACAATATTTCACATGTTTCAGTTCATTTTTATGCAAATCAGGCCATCTCCAAATTCTTGCGTAGATTACATGTGGAAATCCTTTACGGCCAGCGACCTGAAAATATTATTGAAAAATTATAATAATTTTTATTTTCCAAAGTTTAATTTTTTTTTTTTTTATTATAAAAGTCAAGATTTTGTAATAAAATTTAAAAATAAATCATGAATGGTGACAAGTGTGAATCCGGTAGCAACAGGGGTGGGGTCATAGGAAGCTAAAACTGGTTTCTTTACAAGAATTAAACGATGGGTTAACTTATGCCACACGAAGCAAAGCGTTGTGTATTGTCTTGTTTTTAAAGTTTTTTTTAGTTGAATTTAAAAAATATCAAACAAAACCAGTTAGAAACACAGGAAAACATAACAGGCTTTTAAATTCCAGTGTAGGACAAACAGTGAAACAGCCAATAGAAACAAAACCCAAACGGAATTTACATACATTTTTATGTAATTTGTCCTAATTTTGTTACAAGAAATAAAATATTACTCATAAAATTCCACACTTTGAATTACAAAACAAATTCCAAGTCCATTAACCAAAATTCTTTCCGTGTTTTCGTTGTAAACAAAAAAAAATAATTTCCTTTTTTTTTATCCAAAAAAAATAAAATAAAATAAATAAATAAAATATAACAGAAATCATTTCTTTTTATTAATTTTTTTCTGATAGAAAATTAAAAAATTGTTGAAATAAAAACAAAGTTAATATTTGCAAAATTTGATAAGTCACTTCAGTTATTAACTAAATACCAACTGCTGAGTCATATTCACTTCATCGAAATGTTGCAATATTTGATGAATGAGAAATGGGAAGTGGTCGACTAACCCACAAAAAAATAAAAACAAAAAAAAAAAGCTGAACATAAGCAACCAAATGACTTTTGAACTTGAAATTACAATCTAAAGTCAATATTTTTTATCAATTTTTATAAATATAAAATTCATTTTTTTGTTGTCTTTTTAGATTAATATATTGATGTTTGCAATGTACTTTACGTTGACTCATGCCAAAAAAAAATCAATTGACAGTAAACATCAACAAAAGTGTTTGACAATAAAAAAAAAAAAAATAGAAAATGTAAAATGACATTAAATATTAATTATCCCTTGATGTAATACAAACCGTTACTAATTAACACAATTTCCTCACCTGTAAACGACCATCAAGTGTCCTTTGTATGGTGACACATTTACTGGGATGCGCTCCATTTGTCGTAATAGCAGTGATAAGACTATCTAATTCGTCCCGTTTTTCTTTGAGTTTCTTCACCAAACTTTCTATCGCTCTCTTTGCAAAACTTTCTGATTCACCACCTTGCCGATGACACATGAGACTGTGAACAATGCTGAGACAAGCATCAGCTGAAGTGGGGGCGTTTGTGCTCATTTTTTCTTCCAAATTAAAACTGAAAAAATTAAAATGATTCATTTAGCATATTTTTAGACCGACTAATCCGAATAAACATCTCATCTCAATACAATATAATTCAATCGCACCTTCCTTTAAATAACTCAGATTTAAAAAAAATTATCATTTTTAAAATAAAAAAAATTGTTTACAATTAAATTTGTACAGCTTGATTCATTCATGTTTCCCTTTCCCAACCAATTACACGTGATCGAAATTACATAACCAAATATAGTTATGGGGTATTTTTTTTTTTCTTAAAAAAAAAAATTAAATGTTTTTATCAGAAAATTAATCCCAATATGATTTAAGCCTAAAAGTAGCTACAAAGAAGATGAGTTTGGTTGAGAAATCAACTCTCAGAGGGAGTTGAATGGTGTCATCCTAAAATATGTACCTGTTTGATTTCCTTTTAAGATATTTTATCTTAATTGATACTCATTTGATGAATCAATGAACGGTGTTGTAAAATATAAAACAACCTACATACAAAAACGTGAGTGTTTTTGGTCTCTTTTTCACACACCCGTCTCCATCTTCTAACACCTAGCTTTCATCATTCCTTCATATTCAAAGATAATATCAAATTCCGAGTCGCGAAATTTTTTCACGTAATAAAGACAACTTATCAAAGTATAGTTATGCGATTCTTACAAAATAAGCACACACTGCAACGTGAATAACTAATGCCAAACAGGGATGTATAGATGGCGCGCGATGGAGCCCGACAAGGCGACAAGCAAAACATAAGTTGTGCGCATGTGTAAGATGAAAGGCAAAGTGCGCGAAATTCAGCCAATGAGGAGCGTCAAAATCAAACCGGCCAATCAAGACGAGCATGTCTTAGAGTGTGGATGCCATTTTCCCAAGTGGCCAGATGGTGATGTGGTTCTTTCTACCATGATGTGGACAGTGATGCGGTCTTCACTTAGTTGCAGAAGATTTTACAATTAGCAACTTGAGAAGTACAATGAATTTGATCTCGAACTAAGCGAGATTTTACAGTAATTTATTAAAATGTTAGAATTAAAGATTAAAAAACTTATTTTTTTTAAATAATGAATTTTAGCTGGATCGTTTTTATTGTAATAATAATAAAAATGGATTCCATGATACCACGAGGACGTGGAAGAGGCAGAAAAATAGTAGGAGAAGGAGTTGGAAGAAGTAACATTGAAGTAATTTTTCATTTTATATATTAAATACATTTTTTTAAACATTTCTTTCTTTTTTTAAAGGCTCCATCTTCCGTTAACGACGTTATCGATAAGATTGATATTTTACTACTCGACGGAGGTGATAATGTTGAAGTTGAGAATGTTTATAAAATTTCTGAAGCAGTCATTAAATCCCAAGAAGATATGGAATTCGTAGTTGCTGCAATTTGCAATTCTTGCTTCAGTAATGAAGCTTTCATCAATATTGGCTGCAAAGTGTGTTGTAGCCTGTGGCCTATCAAGACAGATTATGCCAAATTCAGAAGCTCCCTTTTGATTTTTCTAGAAAATGAATATAAGAGTAATTATTATTATTATTATTGTCATCGATTTTTTTTTTTTTAAATGTAATTTGAATTTCAGATCGCGAAAAGACTTATAAGTCATCTCCTGATCGTTTCTTGAACGTGGTTAAATTCTTTGCTCAACTCTCAGTAGATTTAAGGCCAATTTGTACTTTCTCATCAGATATACTCTTAAAAGTACAGCTTGATTATTTATTGATGTTGCTAGAGTCTGATAATGAGGTACATACGAGCTTAATGGAGAAACTGGTAAAGAAATATTTTTTCTTGAAAAATTTTCATTGTTCTAAACAATTATTTGTTTTTAGTTGCGACAACATGGTCCCGCCTTGAAGTTGCAAAACGCTACGTTTTTTGATAACTTACTGCTAAAATTGCGGCAAAAAATTGTGGACGAGGCGACGGGTACAACTAGAAGAGTTACTCTTTTACTACTATTTGAAATGTGCATTCTTGATTTCAAAGGATTGAGTGACAACATAAAACTATTTTACCAACAAAAGCTAATTCAATAAAGATTTTGTAAAATTCAAGACTAGGTGCAATGCGGGGTATCTATAATATCAAATAGGCAACTAACGATAATTTTATAGGAAATTTTAATGTATTTAATGTAATAACTTCAAGTTGTAAAATATATATTTTATTTTTATTTGCTTGACTATTTTTTAGTTTTAAGTCTCATTGTTACATAATGAATACTCTCAATTTTGATCTCAATGGAATTTTTTCTAATATTTTAATTGAAAAAAAAGTGAATTAAGAATACTCTTTCCAATAAAAAATAATTAATTTTAATTGTGTAGTATGTTATTTTTGCTGCAGTGCTATTTCTAGCTTCGTCAAGGGATATATTTTTCTATTAAGCATAGTTTCAATGGACATTTTATTATAACTTTATTCGAAACTTAAAAATATTTGTTTACACGTAATATGTATTTCATTTATCGTTTTCCTTTTTTCCCCTTGCTTTTCTTTGCTCCAGATTGTTGCGACTGCTCAGTACCAGTTCTCAGCTGCCGTGACTTAAGTTTTGGAATCATGTCGGCGCAATAAATGAGAATACTCGTCTCTACATAAATATAGGTCCATATAAATAAATTAGCAGAAAATAAAAAGTGTAAAACAATAAGTCTAACTCGAATTGAATTCTGGATTAACAAAACTTCCATCATCATTTTTTAGATTAATGCGAATTCGTCCTTTGGTATTAGGATCGCGATTTGGATCCCTGGGATACATTTTATTTTGCTGAAAATAAAATAGTAAACATTTAAAAGAAAACCTAAAATACAATGCTATATTCCAATTAAAAACTTACTTCGATGACAATCGAAACACCTGCAGCAGTCAAAACATCTTTGATTTCCTGACAGTTAGGATTTTCAATGCACTATAAAAAATTAGCAATAATATTTACCACATCTAAGTTAATTCGATTATTTACTTTTTCTTTTGGAAGTCTTCTTCCTTCTGCTAAGGTCTTCTTACTGTTGAAGTATGCGGGATAAACACAAATCCATCTGGAAAAAATAAAACGTTTTAATCTATGCACTTTTGACTTACTTGTTAGTATTTTCGTTTTACCTTTCTTTGTCAGAATATTTCTTTTCTGGACTCCAAGTATGCAGCATTTTATTTCGCAAAAAGTAAATAAACACGCAATATTTTAAATTACGACAACCATACAGCAAAACTATCCCAATCTAAGAGAAACTAAACCGGAAATAGAATTCAACAACACAACAGCGCCCTCTTTTAATGAGAATTAGAAGCACAAATACAATACCATTTATTATGCAGCACTTTGTGAAGTACATAAATGAATATAATATAATTTTCAACTTTTAAATGCAAAACAAAGATCTGTAATTCTGTTTAAAATAAATAATTAGCTAATAATTCGCTACACGATAAATAACAATAAATAACTTTGGCTTAATGGCATACACAAAAACGTTCTGTTGACTATAACATTTTGATGTATTTTAAACACGATTAACATTTTAATGACTGCAATAACAGTTAAGAGTGTGTATTTCAAACACTAATAAATAGGTGGTCTTCCTAGTTTCAGTCCTGCGCCTCTCCAAAACAAACAAAACAACGAGTAAAATGTAGCGAAGCAAGGAATAAATAGCATCATGGTCGTTCCACAAGTGTGCCGAAATAAATTCAAGGTTGTTGTTGTATTTCCAGCTAAAAAGTATCCCAAGACGAACAAAAATGCAGAAAGAGGAATAAATTTCATGGCTGACTCCTCCACATAAGTGCAAAAACTTAGATGGCTGAGGGAAGACAACACAACTTGTTCAAAACTGATTGAACGTGACGACAGAACAGACGCTTCTTCGTACACTAAATTACGATACGTTTTGGACAGCACTGACACTACTAAACATCCTAACGGGAGCAGCTGCCATCGCAGTGCAAACACCAAACGATCATGCAGGGTCGGTAGATACGGCATCGGAAGTGGGATGTAAATGTAACCACCAAAACAGATAATAATAGCTATGATTGAGCCCAACGTAACGCCTAATAAACACGCATAACTTCTATTCCGTGGTCTTCTTTTTAAATCGTTTGTTTCTTGTCTTCCCGTTAAACTCATTTCTAACGACACGTAAAACAAAATGCGGAGAACGAAACTGGCGCTGATGATAGGCGCCACCACTTGTTAATATCAGGAAATAATAAAAATGAATGAATGAATGAATTATATTTCTAAAAATAAATCACTTTGGAGTTGTTTATTATATTTATTTCCATAAATTGTTTTTTTAATATTTTAATGCTAATATGGTCATTACAAATGCCAAATTGTTTGTATTTTTAATGTCAAAGTAATAAATCAATTGTGAGTCGTGATTTATTTTTATGTAAATTCATGTATTACGTCATAAATTTAAAAAAAAATTGCTGGTAGATAGAGAGGTTACGTTTCATTGACCACTAAGCACTAGTTTTCACATGTGGAAAAATGCAGGAGGCAATTTCAAGAACTCCGGATGTTTCTCTGGCTGCGTTTGGATTTAATGAGGAAACGCAAACAGCACCAACAATATACAGTAAGAAAAATTAGTTTTTATTCATTTTATTATTATTTTTAAATTAAAACAAACGACACTTTACAGGAATGGCTCTAAACTATCTACGAGACCTCGCTTTTAAAAATGCGACATTATTGAATGAAAAAATGAAAATACTTTTGAAGCAACTTAAAGATCAGTTGCAAGAAACTTACGAAAACTATGCCGTCTGGTTGCATGCATACCTAATAAGTAAACGTTTATTTATTAATAAATTAAAATTATTACTAATTTAATTTCTATTGATTTTCTAGTGTACTTTTGGAACGAGGATGACCTTGACCCTCTCCTTGAATGGGTAAATTATACTATTATGCAATACCGTACTTAATATTTTTTGTTACAAAAATCTTTTTTTATAGGTGCGAAGTAAAGCTCCTGGCTGCTCAGTCAACGACTTCGGTCCAGCGTGGAAAAATGGACTTATTTTGATAGCATTACTTGAAGGAATCGTACAAAGCAAATGCGGATGTACGCAATATCACATTCTGAATCCAAAACACAGCAAGCAAAATGTCGAATTAGCTTTTTCAATGGCTAAGAAATATCTGGGAGTTTCCCCGGTGAGTAATTTGGACTATACAAATATAAAATATTAAACTAATTTAATACTCTCATATAGACACTCTCCGCAATTGAAGTAACATCTGGCAGCATTTTATATGAAAGAAAATTAATTCGGTACATCACAATGCTAAAACTGGCTATATCTCGACGCCAGAATCTGACGACAACTCAAATTTCCTTGTCGCCCCATCAAGATCCTCTTTTTCATGATCAACCCTGTTTGGTTCGAGGAATGGGCATTATAACCGCCAGAAGATACAAACCAGCTCGTTTCAATTTATACGTCAAACACCGAGACCAAATGGATATCTTAATTGAGATTAATGGCCCGGGAGACGATTTCTGCTCACATAGAATAACCACTCGAAGTCCGCGCAACCAAAACATCTGCTCAACAAGTCTACTAACTGCAAGCCCGACGGATCAGATGACTGATTTTGTTTTTAGGCCCTACATGAACATTGACTTGGAATATGAAATACTAGGACGAAGCGTGTCTATAGTTTATTGGCCCGTATCAGCTGGCGAACATGAATTAAACATTTATTGGAAAGGCCGACATGTACATGAAAGTCCATATATGGTAATGGTCGAAGATGCTCCTGAAAGTTCTTCAATAAAGTCAAAATTCTTACCGCACAAGCGAAAAAACCGACTTTTTGTCAACGACGCCAAAAAAGAGAATAGAAAAGGAGGTCAAGTGGTCAAAAAACGAATTCTTCGGCAATTCGTATTGCGTAATGGTAAAGAAATTGAATTAGAGGACAAAAAACCTTTACCGCATGATCCCAAAGCGTGGTGTGGTAACACCTGCCTTGCCTGTAAATTGGTGACCGACACACCAGAAAATGATTCTCAAAAAAAAATTTTCGACTCGAGTTATCCTCAGCATCGAGTGCACCCAGTGACAACAGCCCTATTAATTTACCTATATTCCATCATTCTCCCGCAGTATCGCTTGATATTTTTGCTTACCAAGCTGCAAATCAATTAGAAAATGTTTTGGAGGAGAAATCCTCGATTGAAATTGGTAGTATTAGAGAATGCTACAGTTGTGAAGCCCCGCGTGTGAAACCTATGATTACACTATTAGAACCATCAG
The DNA here is from genome assembly GCA_000239455.1 of Strigamia maritima. Taxonomy (NCBI): domain Eukaryota; kingdom Metazoa; phylum Arthropoda; class Chilopoda; order Geophilomorpha; family Linotaeniidae; genus Strigamia; species Strigamia maritima. Next base: position 108,593 of record JH431739.1, on the reverse strand, counting down.
TAAGTAGCGAAAGCCTCAAAGATCTGCTTATTAAAAGCCAAGATGAAGTCAATGAGGAAAAGCCGGTCGAAGAAAACGAAGTAGAATTAGCCAGGGAAAAAGAAGTTTTGTTAAATGGACGTTCTCTATGTGGTCATTCCGATTCCGGTAACTCTGAAAGTTTTGAAATCTACATCGAAGAAGTGGAAGTCGATTCCGACGATGATTCAATGGATCAAGAGACTTTCGGGGCTAGTAATTCGATTTCTTCGTCTAGTACTTCGGAGTGTAACACTAAGACTTACAGTTTGGAAGCTTATTTAGACTTGAAAACGAATGAATTTGAGTTATCGTTTGAGAAGAGAGACGTTGAAGATGGTGATTGTTTGATACCTTTAACTCCACGTTCTTTGGTCCAGATGAGAGTTCAGGAATGGGAAGAAACAATTTCTAAATGTAATTCTATTTGAGTTCTTTTTTTTGTTTGTTTAAAGTGAGAATAATTAGAATGTTGAAATCTATGTTATAATTAAAAGTAATAAGGAGTTTATAAATTAAAACATTTCAGGGCACATTTATTGCAATTTCTTTGTACAATACAGCTGCTAAAAATTAATACATCTATTTCTTTTATTATGTTTTTTTGTGTAAATAACAGTTAAATAACACACAAAATAATTGAGAAATTAAGTTCTAAAGATTAGTTATAAAATTAAAAATAAAAATAAAAAATTCTTAGAAAATTCATTCGTTCATGTTAAAGTGATTAAAACCAGATTTAAGCGAATCTGGCACCAACATGAAACCAACGCATTAATAAATGTAACAAATTACATTATTCATTCATTTCCAACAAAATATTTTTTTTAAAAAATTCGATAGGACCACTTTAAAGCGAAATATACGTTAAAAGCACCAACTGAACTCAAAAATGAACAATTTTTTATTAATTAATTAATCATTCATCACGACAACATGACTTTGTGGTTAACTATTACAACACGCATTAAATTCATACCAAAACTTCGTCACATACCTGAGTCGGACTTAAATATGAAAAAAAAAAAGCTTTGCAACATTAATTAGAAATGTGCTAAATTGGCTGCAAAAGATGAGTTAGTAACTGTTAAGTACTTATAATAGTGCATGCAATTATAATTGAAACTCTCACATGGAAATGCATTGAAACTGGTATGGTTTGACTCATTGGAAATCCAAAGTCATTTGCCCAATATTACACAAATTAAGTTAAATTAAATTCAAATAAATTACTACTAATTAGTTAATGTTAATTATATATACATTTAACGTAGATAATTTTTTTTTGTGTGGTTAGTTTACATAATTTTCTTTTGTAACTGCCATCTCAAAAAATTAAACAAAAAAAAATAAAAAAAAAAATAATAATAATAAAACTTCAGCATCATATTAAACACATCACTGATAATGTCACAATTTGATAACCTGGAATGCATATTTTCTAAAAAAATAAATAAAAAAAAAAAATACTCGAAAAAATAATAATAATAAACTCATGCAAGTAGAAAAGTGACAATTTTTTCCACGTAACTAAACTTACTATACACAAAAAACTACTATTAAGTTTCATCCAACGTGGAATTCTTAACATTATTAAAAAATACGGCTTCTAAATTACAAAACTCGTCGTTTTACAGCACACATTTCGGTATCGTTTTACCGCTTTTAAGTACAAACGTGTAAATCTTCTTTCATACCGTTGTGATTAAGCAAGTATTCGTTTTGGGCTGAGGCGGCGGTGGCTGCTCGTCACAAGGGTCCCTTTGTTTAATTAAATAAGGTAAATTTACCTTCGTGGGTGTCGGTATTAGAGATTTTCCTCTAGTAGCACAATTGGGGTTATAATTAAAAGGTGCAACGATAGCTGCAGCGGCGGCGGGTTTAGTTTCCGCTCGTCTCCCTTCCTCGCCGCCGAAAGCATTCAAAGTTTTAGGCCTTTCGAGTTGTTGGCCCGTGTATAAAGGTTTGCTTATCTCCACACTCGACTTCGACTTGCCGTTCTCGTGTTTCGACATCTGTTTATCCTCTCTACTCATCGGTATAACGGAACAAAGTTTACTGTCGACTGAAGGCGACTTAGTGAAAGTCTTATTTTGTGTTTGGTTTTTGTCTTCGAATTTTAATCCCGCTTGAGCCTCACTTTCGACGACTCCACTCGGTATTTTTTCGTACGTCGAACTCCTCGGCAACCCCGAAGGTTTCTTGATAACCTTTTCCTCCGGATTCTTCTTCCACATTGCGGCTACTTTGCTCACAATTTGTTTCTTCACCAAATTCGACCCCGGCGCTTTTTTGTTAGACGCAGTGGAGTTGTTAGAAGACAAACTCAAGTTGGATCCATTATTCAACGAGCCGGATCTGCTGCGAACATTTCCGGTCGGCGTTTTTCGTCCATTTGCTAGACCTATGCTTTGATTACTCGCAGAATTCTTCATTGCAGGAACATTGGTTCCCTTTTTCAAATTGCTCATGCTGCTGCTCACTTTTCGATTCATCGGCGACGGAGTCTGAACTCGCCTACCGTAAGCCGGCTTATTCGCGCCGTTACTCTTAACGCTCGAATTGTTAGTCGCATTCCGATCGTCCAAACTCTTAGATTGCACCTTTCGCAGTCTGTTCTCTCCGTTCGTGCCGTTGGTTGATGGTTGTTTGATTTTTGTCGGTGAAATTTTAGGTGCAACTGGTTGCGATGGTTTGTCTTTAGTGAACGTCCCTTGCTTCACTGGCGGTTTCGGTTTATCGTCATTTGCATCAACATCGGTTTCGTTTTTAATCAAACGATCGTTGACTTTAAACGTATCTTTCCTTATGATCGCCCTCGATGCGTTGGAAGTGCTGGTTTTTCGTGTTATCGTAGCTGAATTCACTCCAACATGTTTGTTTACATTCACGCAATTTTTTTGCTGGTTCGGGGTCGTTCGCATAACTGCAGTTCTCATGGGTCTAACCGCAGTGTCTCTCGATCGCGGGCTTTCGCACCTCGTCTGAGGGCCAATCGAAGGTTTAGGCCTCGGTTTGGTCACCGATCGCCGTTTTCCTCGTATCGCTTTGGGCCCTGCATCGTTATCCGCCTGAATATGCGTGGATCTGTTTTTAACAATGTCAGAAGCTTTGATAATTCGAGGCCTCCTGCACGCCATAATATCGGGCGCGCTTAAAACCTCGGAATCGCTGTCGGAGTCGTTCGATACCAAAGATAACGTCTCACATTCTATGAAAACATCTTCGTTCATCGATGAGTCTTCATTGTAAGCATTTTGCTTGCATTCTATCAATGTCGAAACGACTAAATTCGCATTCTCCTGCAACGCCTGTACGACTTCGGGTGTAATTTCCAACGAATGTTCGCTCATTTGAGACCTCGTGGTGATATCCAACGAATTATCGCTCGCCTGAGACTTGGCGCCACAGCTTTGTTTGTTCGAATCATTCACGTAAGTATGGTTCAAATCGGCAGCATCATCTTCCGGGAGTTCATTATCCGTATCGGTATCACTCCCGAGTGTAGCAGTCACATCGTTATTCGTGCTATTATATTCGGTTAAATCTTGCAACATCGATGGCGGATTAACATTCTCAATAAATTCCGAATTACAACTGCTTCTCATACTCCCAATCGTGGCTGCTTCACGCGCGTAAAACTCTGCCATGGCAACCGCGGGTCTAATGGCATCGAACAACACCTCCGAAGTAAAACTGCCCCTCAGATTTTCCACTTCAGGCCGAGCTTCGACAACTTCCGAGGCAATACTAGCCACACTGTAGATACTCGAAGTCATATCAATGTCTTCCATGACAGACGGCGGTTGTACATTCTCTAATATATCCGAATAACACGAGTTTTCATTATCCTGGCCCTTTAATGCATCGGAACTGGTAATCAAAGCTCGGCGCACAAATTGAGAAATATTCTTGTGTACTGGAATTCCGGACCTTTTAGTGTTACCTCCCGATGCTTCCAAATGCCTCTGGTTTCTAGCTTCGCTCGTCAACTTTTCCGAAGAACAGCTGTTGACCATGCTGCAACTAATCGATGGCAAGTCGCCCATTACCGACGGAGGTTTCACATCATCCAAGTCCATGCTAGCTGCGCTATGGTTCATGCTTTCGGGCAAGTTACTCGCTTGTTCTTCGATTTGTTCGGCCAATCGACCAGCCTCGAGTTGGAAAACCTTGGATTCTGATAAACCACCAATTTGCTCGTATTTATCCGCTACAATTTCGTAAGTGACTTCACCACTAAGTGTCTCTCGGTTTCTCATTTCTTGTTGAGCTTGACTAATGGCTTCCTGAGATGAGTCATGCTTATTTTCTGCATCAGTTGTGGAATTCCGTTCATTACAATTGCCGTTTGAATCGGCTGCAACTGGTTTCTCTATTTTTTCTCCTCTTTACATCGTCCGTCAACGTGATTTTTTCTTTTCTTTTTCTCCAAAACTGAATTCCTGTTCTTCGGCATGCCGGAACTAATGCATTCGTCCAACAAGGCTTGCTCATCGGCCGAAGGTTCGCATATCGATTCGATGCTCAATGCACTCAACGGAGAATTGTTTGAAAAACACATTGGAGTATTTTCGACTAAATAGTTTCTTCCGTAGTCTTGGAAAACCGTCCGGTCAGCTGAATTTGAGAGATTTGAAGGTTCTGCGCTGTGATTCCTTGCCGAATTAGTGCCAATGTTGTATTTACCTAACGAAATAACAAAAATTCGACATCAACAAGCAATTTTTTTTTTTATAAAAAGAATTTACCTGAAATTCTGTACAACATATTGTCTTTATGCGCTCGTCGTTCCTGACCGGTTTCATCATCAATAACACTCAATGAACTCAACGAATCTTGTCTAGATATAATTCCAGGAGTTCCTTCTTCAGCATAATTGTGCAACGAGTCAGAAGCTGCATACACGTATTCCACCGGCTTTGGCGGTTTTCTATCGACTTTTCCTTTTGGTTTATCTGCCATTGAATCAATTGTCAAGTCACTCAAGGAACTAAACCCCGAGATGTTTCTGGGTGTCCCCTCCTCAGCATAGATCACCACGGAATCCGACGAACAGCTGATAAAACCATTCATATTTTTAGTTGCAACGCTTCGGTTAACAGGAGCCGAGGGTCGAAGTCTGTGTACCATGCGACTGGGAGACACGGGATTTCTTACTCGATCCCCGCCAGCGGGATCGTAGGAAATGTCGTTGCGTTGCATTCTGTTCTTTGGCATACCAGACTGAATGCATTCGGCCAGCATCAGTTCTTCGGAGTTATCACATTCGACTTCGAGAGAATTATAGCAATCCCCTTTCGCTTTGGAATTGTTGTCTTTGTTTTCCCTCGCGTCGTTCATCGGTTTGTAAGTTGCAGTTGACAGGTTACTTGCAACTGCATTGATTGGCGAGCGTACATCGCGGACGTTGTTTGCTTTTACAGGAATACCACTAGTTTTTGCTCTTGGAATTCCACTGATTTTGTTTACTTTGCTAAGTAGTTTCGAATTATTGTATTTCCTTTGATTGCTATTATTTGGCATTCCTGAATTGATGCAAGCAGCTAGCATTTCTTCTTCGTTTTCTTCACCTTCGAAAACATTTTTGTTCCCCGGAGATTCGTCATCAGCGGGTAAATTTAATTCCTGCTGTTAAAGTGTTTTAATAATTAGTTAATTTTTTAAAAAATATCAAATTAAAATAAACTTACTTGCAAATGGTTTTCTCGACTAGATTTCCCGACGTTAATTTTTTCCACCTGATCATTCGATTTTTCATCATCAATCATTAACGAGCTTAAACTCGTTGCAGTTGAAAACCCGTTGGGTGTGTCTTCAGTGGCATAAGCTCGAAGCGTATCTGAAAATGGATCGCAATTACTTCGCTTTTGTTCGGAGTTGGATTTGGAAAAATCAATGTTGTCCTTGGTTCGTTTCGGACTACATGGCATTGTTTGACTCGGTGAATCAGGGAGATCACTCGGCGAAAGTGCTCCGCTCGCCCTTCGACTAATTTAAATTTAAAAAAATTGTTTAATAATAATTATTTTAAATTAAAAGCATTTATTCAAATACCTGAAATCGCTCACAACAGAACTGCGATCATCGTGAATCGAATGCTGATCGAAACTACTCAACGAGCCGAGAGAACTACATCGCGAAAACATTAATGGAGTTTCTTCGGCAACGTTCCCTTCACCAAACGAAACGCTTTTCACTGGAAAAATTTAAAAATCCATAAAAATTCTAAAAAAAAACAATTATTATTAAATAATTTTCTTTACCTTCTTTTACTTCCTTGCAATCATTCTGTACTCTAATTGGCTTTTCTGCACAAACAGGCTTCTCATGTTTGCTATTATCTTTCGTATCATCTTCACCGATTTCAATCTCTTTGTCGCCGCTTAAAATACTGCTCAGAGAGCTCACTCGCGAAAAACAAACGGGTGTTCCTTCAACGCAATATGACACAGGTTTATCATTATCAGCATAATTGCAGTCGCTCTTCAGAGTTTTTTCCACCGACGACTTTTCCCTCACATCTCTCAAATCACTCATAGAAGTCGCATTAGAAAAATTTAGCGGTGTTCCCTCCATGCAGTAAGTTGTCAGGGTGTCATCGTGAACCGATGGATTCTTATCTCCAAAACTGTTAGGGTAGTATACGGGTTTAGGCTCAGGTGGCCTATAATTATCCAAATCGTCATTTTCCTCATGATATCGTAAACTGTAATTAGTGGGTTGATCCTCCGAATCAGTTTCGTTGTAAGTAGAAAAAAGTTTCCCATCATCGCTCTCTGTTTTGTGACATCTTTCGTTGATCCCTTGCCAGTGCCTATTCGTTAACTTATTTTGCTGCTTATTCAAAACTTCAACTTGATTTTTATCCTTATGCAATTTATCACAATTATCAATTTTCTTGTCGTTGTCCGCGTATTTGAAACTGCACTTTTCCCGCTCTTCTTGACACGAAAAATCATTCGAATTCCGGTTGTTATATTTACTGGAAAAGTCCGAATATTTATCGTATATGCCGTGTGACCCAGCTTGAGGCGACGCATTCCCAACCCCCAATTGACTTGGCAAAATCGAATTATAAGAAAGCAAATTCTTGTCATCATTTGGCCCAATGAACTTCCTATCCAAACTATTAGTCAATCCATCTTCGAGCGCAACTTGTCTAACCACTTCCTTCATAACCTGCGCAATTCGACTCGACTCCTGACAAGTAAGACCGGCTTTATAATACCCATCACTTGGCTCTTGCTTCCATCCACTGCACTGGTTTTCCTCTTTATGAATTCTGAACTCCCCGTCATCCATTTGACTCAGTACCAAATCGGAATGGGCACTGCCCACACTATCTTTACTGGCAGATCGAGCCGCAAACTTAAGTCCGGATTGACCATCTATACTACACTGAAGTCTGTTGTGGTGGTGGCCATTATCTGGTAAAGAGTATCTAGAATCAATTCGATGTGTAGGGCTCGATTTCGGACTGTCGATGTTGTCACAAGTTTCGGCTAAATTTTGGTCAATTTCAGCTTCCAATGCTCTCTGTTTACGTACAAGTAACGATGGGACGTTGGTTTTCTGCCCGTCAATCGTACCGGGTGTAGCCAAGGCCATTCCTTGAGGTTTAGCTGCTAAAAGATTTTTCAACGCGGCCGAGCTGCCCATGGAAATCATTTTGTGTTTGGAATGTACTAAATTCCGCAGCATGCTGACGGCGCCCATCTCCCAGAGGGTTTGTTGATCTTTCACACAACGTGCAGATAAATTCCAAAGTGTACCGCAAGCATTGCTAACGATTGTTAAACTCGACGATCGTAAATGTTGCAATAATATCTGTAAACAGTTGTGTTGTCTCAACACAGATCTGTAGTCTTCCCTCACTGCAATTTGGCTTGAAATGTTTCGGAGAATTCCACCTCCGTTTTCGATGATGGCTAAAGTTTTCGATGAACTTTTGTAGGTCAAAGTACTCACGAGAAACGCCAATGCACCGTCCACGGCACAAATGTCCGATTTGTTTATGCTGCAATGCGCAGACAAATTCCATAGTGCAGATAAAATACTTTTCAGCGTTGATTCTTTCTTTCCTTCCATAGCAGCCTTCATAAGAGTTGTTACTGCACCAACTTCGCGCAACATTTTCTTGCTTGCAGGATCGGCACGCCAAGACAAATTGCGTAATACGCTCGAAACAACCTAAATATTACAAATAATTATTATTTTTAAATCACCATAAATAAAGAAATAAAATTACTTGTCGTAAATCTTCACTCGGTGAATGGAGTTGCGAGACTAAAGCGCAGAGAAACGATTTAAACGAACAAAGCAGTGCTTTATTGGTGCCGTCGCCAAATGTCAAATTTGTAAGAGCCATTCCAGCGTACCGACGTGATGTCACACAATGCTGATCGTTAGTATTACCATGAACGGCATAATCTGCTTCGATTAACTCTGCAATAGCTTGCAGACCACCTAACTGACACATCGCGTGTCTGTGTTCCTCATCAAACGACAATTTCATAAGAGCAGCCATAGCGGGACCCGGATGTTGCTCCATATTACCTAATAAAAATTAGTATGAAAATTATATCAATTAAAAATTAAAAATAAATAAACATATTTTAATTTTACTTGCAGCACCGGAATTGTGTTCGTCATTTTTTTCCAATTCGTTATTATCTTGTAAACTATCACAATAATCCCTAATTTGTTCCAACAGTCTTAAAACTCTCGCTTCGCGTCTTCCCCGTTTATCATCAGGGTGTGCATGCACGATATTATGCAAAGCTTTACTTGCTCGCATTCGCACCTCACGATTAGAGCATGCGTCCGATCCGCTCGACTCTTTGTCGCCACCGTATAATAACTGAATGAGCAACGGCATGCACCCTAAAAATAAAATCCAAATTTAAAAATAACATTCTTTAAATTTTGTTGTTATCTATACCAGATTGCCGCATAGCAACGCAACTGTCTTGCGAGCTCGACATTGCTAGAAGCCGCTTGCTCATTTCATCCTTATCGTGAGATCCAAGTAAAGACAGTAAAGAATATACAACTTCCACCTTTAAAAAAAATTAATTACAAATAATAAATTAACCTTGATTGTTTACCTTTGTTCCCAGTTGGTGCATATGAATTCTTCTTGCAGAACAACTTGAGTTCACGCTGGAAGTAAAACTCATTACACTTGATGTTTCCTGATTAGCTAGTCCAAGGAGACTTGAATTCATTTCTCCAACAGTACTTGGTCCACTGTGCCATAATGCAACTGTTAAATTTTGTAAAAGTGATATATATATATAATTGTGTTTCAATCAAGTCTTTCACAGTTCACAAATAGACATTTCCTCTTTTGTGCATACAATACAACTACAGATTAGGACTAAAGCGCACTAAATGTGGCGCTCTGCCAAATCATTACATCATCGGCAGAAAAAGAAACATGAGATTACCTTTTTCTAAAGGCCAAGTACCATGACTAAACGATGATAAGTTATTTTCGCCGTTAACGTGTCCATTTGATGATAAACAATCGGTCGGATATAAATCAATAGTGGTTTGGGTTGCACTAGTAGTCATGTTTGATGATTTGTTGCTCATTGAACTAATACAACCTTTATGAAAATTAACATCTGGAATCTAAAAAAAAATTTCCCAACAAATGATCAAAAATTAAAATAATTTTTTTTCTTCACGTTGTTACCTTGTCTTCAATTTTCGAGTCTCCATTTTCAACGTTATTTCTTGAATTTGCAAACTAAAAAAACCAAAAAACAATTAACTAGTTTTAAAAAAACCGAAGTAAACTGTTTACTTTTTGTGTTTGTTCTCGCAATTTATCCATTTCCTGGTCAATTAATTGTAAATTCTGTGACCGAACATTGTATCGGCGAATGATGTCATTATCGGAGCCGAATTTTTGTTGCTTTAACTCTCGTAATCGACAACCCTCTTGCTGCAATTCACGATAAGCGCCCTCTTTCTCCGTGGTATACTGTAACAACAAACATGATCACGGAACCGAGACAAAAATCATTTATTATTTAACACAAAGGAAACAATTAATTCAAATTAACACACATGGCTGCATTGAAAGAAACATTTCGTCCATCAACTTACATTATCTGCTAATGCCAAACACTGCTCTTCTCGTTTAAGTCGTTCTAGTTGATTAAGAAACCAAACACGTTCTTTTTCTTCACTTTCTATATCCTTTATAATCTTCAGTCTGTCCTCCAAATTAAATTTATGCAAAATTCACTATCGATACATGAAAATAAACATAGAACAGCAATAAATTTTACCTTTCGTTATGCAATTCCTGGAGCATAGTGTGAATAACTTCACAACTTGGTTTATATTCGCTTAAAAAATTCATTAAAGGACCATCGGAATATTTGGATTTAGCTGTCTGAAATGACGTTGTCCAAGTGCTTCTGTTGTTTTGGAAATGCCCATTTAGAGTCATATCTAAAAAAAATTACATTAAAAAAAAATAACCAATTAAAATAAAATTTAAAAAAATATGGATTATTTCCTTTTCCTTCCGTGGACACACCCAAATTTCACTAATTGCTCAATTCATTCCCTCTGCTTTACCCTGATTAACAATATTTCCGCTAACCCTAACCTTTTTAATCGTAAAATTGACTCTACTAATATCATTCCGTGAGAAGTTGCTGTGAATTACGCTTCATGATTGCGATTAAAGCTGAGCTGAATATTTCATTTCAATATAAAATCATTTAAAAACAATAGATCGCTATGTAAATTAGAAAATTTAAGAATTAAATAGCAACAGATTGGAATTTTACCATTTGAATTTTGATCTGGCAGTTGTTGCGTTAAATTTAAGGCAACTCCATCTGTTCTACTGTCAAGGTCTTGTTGCATGCTCGTCTGGAGATGAGCGAACAAGTCCTTCATGCTGCAAGCATCGTCTTCTAAGCTTACGTTGTGGCTGGAATAAAAATTGTATATAAATGAAATCATTTTCATAATATTTTCTGAATTTTAGAATTTATTTTAGCTAAAAAAAATGACTCAATTTCTTTTTTTAATTTTTTTTTTTAACTATTAACACTTATCTGTGATTCAATAACATTGATCAAGTACATTGACATGGCATATTTACTATATGATCTACACAATTATTTTCTATTTTCTGCTTCATTTTGCAGCCACCTGCAATACTCTAAAATAAAATCCAATGAGTCATCCTTGTTAGGGATAAGGAGTCAAGTACGGCGAACCATCGACCCTCAAATATATTTTCACAGAGAAAAATCAATGACAATTATTTCAAAAATATTATTTTTTCCCGAAAAAAAAAATAAAAATTCACGATTTCCCTTTCATTTCATTTCATTATTCTGTCTTCTTATCAACATTTCTCTTTTAATTTTTTTTTTTTATTAATTAAATTTCCGGTAAACCATATTGTGGTTTCGCATTTAAGCAATTATATGTTATTATTATTATTATTGTCATTATTATCATCCCAGATAAATTCCAAGTGTTTTATTTTAAAAATAGCTAGGAAAAACATCATCTGATTTTATTTTTAAAATTTGTTACGTACCGTAAGTGTTTTGTTTGTATTTTCAGTTAAATAAAATTTAAAAAAACGCGTTTTATTTAATATCTCCTTCAGTAAACAGAAAACAAAACCAAACTGAAATGTATATAGGTGCATTAATATATAAATTGATTAGATGACAGTTCCAGGCACCCGGAGTAATGTTTCTATTCAAATGGTTGCACATGGAACATTACTTTAGGTTATGGTTGCTGACTACAATGCAAATAGCTAAGCAGTTTACATCCTGATCTTATATTTCACAAGAGAAAGTTGTAATAGGACTAACTACAAGCTCCGATGAAAACACAACACTGAGGGCTTCACGTAAAATAAATTGCTACGATAAAGGTTTTGTGGAAATTTGTGGATATTTTGATGTGGGCAGAATATAGTAAACTAAACACTGAATAAAAATAATAAAAATAAGCTAATTACCTTGATCAAAAGATGATATTTGTGAGGTTTATTTAAGGACCTTTCGCTTACAAATGGTGGACTCGGTCACTGCTGCAGAGAAACCGCATTTGATGACATCACGCTCATTTCCTGTTCTGCTGTGGTTCTGGATCTTCGAATGCTTATGGCATATTATATTAATGACCATAAACAGTGATAATAACGTAAAATGTATTCCGAGATTAATTTTTCTTAAAACAAGATTATTCGATGTGGTTTTTGCGAGGGTTTTTGACAAAATTTTCAACCGGAAATTAGGGTGTGTTGCTTCGTTAGTGCTGATAACTTGCGACACTAGATGGCGGCACAATCTAGATTTAGTTTGATTTGGAGTGATGGATATTTATTCAAATGAAATCTTTATTGTAAACATAAACACAAAAAAATCGAAAATTTCTCTTTTGAATGTTAAATGTTTCAACATATATGGGATTTTATATTATTGGGGTAATCTCTTTATTTTTGTTTGATTTTAAAAAATTTGTAGGCTTAGAATTAGCTTTCTTATTAGATTTGGTTATACTGTGTTTTTGTGATTTTTATACTATACTTGTTATTTCTTTTGAATTTTTTATGGGGTTTATAATGATAGCCATAATAAAATCAACAATGTTAGTACTAGGTTACATCACAATTTACATCACAATCTCCATCTCAACAATAATAGTTTGTGTTGATTGTGTAATACTAATTTAATAATAATAATGTTGATGTTGATGTTAATGACTCATCAGCAAAGACTCATCAAAATAAACTATTTATTTTCCTCACAAAACATAATCTAAATTAATAAAATGACATTCATACTTTGTTACGAAGCCTTCCTGGGGCCATGTATCTATTCTTCTTGTTGCAACTTGTTCCCACCAGTTGTGAACTTGTTCCCTCCACTTGCAACTTGTTCCCACCACTTCAATAAAAATCGATATTTTTTTAGATTTTTATAATTTTCCGGAAATTATAAATGATTATCTGGAAATTGTAAATGATTATCCGGAAAATATAAATGATTATCCAATGATAATAATTTTATACTTTTTTTTGTTTCAAACAATGTCTGCAACTCAACGAAGGCCCAAGCCAATCGTACGAGATGATCCGCCAAACAACCAATCATGTCCGCCACCCCAAAGCAGTCCGCTTACTGCCGGCTTCGATGCGCGGTTCACCCGGAACGATGAGCAAACCCTAAATAATTAATTCTATTTTCAAGTTAAGGCTGCTAACGCCGCAATGGGAGGAACACTATCCCACGAATATCACGTGACGTGATCAGCGAAGCCGGCGACGACCGACTCCTCGTTTGTCCCGAGTAACTTTGAACAACCGTTGTCACTATAGGAAACAAATGCTCGCTTTGTCATACACGTTACAAAAATTCATGTCCGAAATGATCTAATGAAAATGATTAAATTTATTAAAAGTATTATATCATAAAATAAAAATTAGGAATCGTGGGTCGACGAAATGATTTCGCGAGTCAACACTGTGCAATTATCCGGCGACGGCGCGGAAGCCGAGAACACGTTGCAGCTTCACACGGAGAGAAAAGTGAGCATTGAAAACACATGAATTTAATATTACTAAACATTAATTAATTAATTAATTAATTGCAGGTAGAAATTGACGGACGACAGGAAATGTTTAAAACGCTTAAAACATTCGGTCACAAGTTGATTCAACAGAACCATTACGCGAAGGAAGATTTGGAAGAAAATTTGTTGAATCTAGAAGAACTCAGGCGGATGTTGATTCAAGCGTGGGAGGAACGCAAACAATTATTGAGCCAATGTTTGGATTTACAAGTACAAAAAAAAAACAACGTTGGAAATATTAAAAATAGTTTCGACATTTAATTTAATTTAATTTATTTTTATTTTTTATTAATTTCTCAGATTTTTCACGAGCAAGTTGAAGTGGCGCCAACTTGGCTCGCGAACAAGGAGGCGCTGCTTAACAACGAGCATCTCGACGAATTCATGTCGAGCGTGGAAGCATTATCGAGGAAACACGAAGCGTTCGGAAAACCATTCAAGTCCAAAATAAGAAAATCGACGAGTTGGAGAAATTCGCGGCACAACTGGTCGCTGGAAAACACTATGCGAGTTCCGAAATTCTAGAACAGTTGCGCGACATTTGTCAGCGCAGAGATCGATTGAAAGAAATTGCGATGGTTCGCAGAAAGAAATTATACAAGTCTAAACAATTATACAGTATTTTTCAACTTTTTTGACTTTTTATATTTATATTTTTTTTTGAAATTCTAGGTTTTAGGTTGGATACCGGACAAAATGATTCTAGCCGGTGACGAAAACCAAAGAACCGAGTAATCTTTTGAGGAAAATCCAAAAACATCAAGTTAATAAATAAAAAACCTAAATAATTCATTCAAAGTTTATTTTTCTGATTTTTTTTCTTTTTTCTTTTTATATTAATTTTAGGTTCTCGAAGCTGAAATTCAAACGCGGGAACCTTTGATTGCTTCGGTCGTTAGCATGGGTCAGCAGATGATCGGCAGCGGTCATTTCACGTCCACTGCGGTCGAGAATCACTTGCCGAGTTGCAACAGCTGATGGACGAAGCCACTGTTCGTCGTCTTCGATTGGTCGACAGGATCGAGTCGCAAACTTTCTACCAAGAAGCAAGCGAAATTGAAATCTAGATCAAAGATCGTTTGTTGTGTCTACAGGTGGTCGATTTCGGCAAAGATGAAAACTCCATTCAGGTTTATTTTTATTTTCGATATTTATTTTTCAAATATTTCACATTTCTTTTTAAAATATGAAAATATTTTTTTGCTTTTTTCAGATTTTGATTAAGAAAATGGACGCTCTGGATTGCGACGTGAACGTGTTTAACAACAACGTCGTGAAATCGGCAACTCTGAAACAAGAACTCAGACAGCCAGAATCTGCACGACAAGCAACTGCAAGTAGAGAAACAATTCGCCGAACTGAAAGTGGTCGCGAACGAGCGTCGCCAGCGGCTCGACAAAAACTTGTCCCTTTTCAAATATTTGTACCTGGAGCAGGACGAAGTTCGTCTTTCTCGCCCCAGCATCCGGCTGACGGTGAACGCGCTGCTCACCGAAGAGGACATGACCGACATGGTGCGCACTCTTCATAAAGCGTGCATGCTTTTCTAATGTAAATATTTTTTTCAATTTATCGTGTCGTGTATGACGTGTTCCACAAATAAATGATTTATTTTTCACTCATTTATTGACCAACGGCTTTTATTGGCACTTTGACGTGGTTGGTGTAATTTAGAAAGTCTTCGGGACTTGTCAGTGTCGTGGTTCCGGTTGTTAGGTGATGAATTTCGACTTTGGGATGAGGATCGAGCACCTGAATAATAATGGAATGAATTATATATTGTCGTATTTTTATAAGGTATAAACTTTGTTAAGTACTAGACCCCGGATATTTATGCAAAATAAAATTTGTTTTATGCATATATGCTGTTGGTGAAATTTTATGCAAATTTTTTTAATTTGGTAAAATTTTATGCAAATTTTTTTAATTTGGTAAAATTTTATGCAATTTTTTTTAATTTGTAAAATTTTATGCAATTTTTTTACTTTGGTAAAATTTTATGCAATTTTTTTTAATTTGGTAATATTTCATCGAAAAAAATTGATGAAATTTGAAATTATCCAAATTTGCCATTACAAAATTGTCAAAATTGATGAAAAGCACAAAATTTGATAAAATGCTCGACGGCAAAAATACATTTATGTATTGAAAATATGCATTTTAGCATTTTTGGTCAAATTTGGCTTTTATGCAATTTTTATGAATATTGGCCAAATATTCATGCATTTATCCGGGCTCTTATTAATTACCTTTTTGCCCACAACAACAATATATGGGAATCCTAGCTTTTGCGCTTCGATCAGCCGTTTCGCTATCGTTTGCGTCGTTTGGTCATCCATTACCACTTTGTCTTCCCATCCGGTACATTGAATTTGCTTCTCATACAGCAATTGAACCAAATTACTCGCCGCTTTCTCCTCTTTGCTTCCTTTCTGAGAGAACAAAATTTAAAAAACAAAATAAACAAATCTATAAAATAATAAATTTGACATAAAAATTCACTTTGGGCGCTATAATACACATCCGGTAAGGAGCGGCCACCGAATTTGATTCTCCAATGAGTAAACACTGATGGCCGTCGCTAAAATCCGTGTTAGGCCTAATCCGTACGACGCCTAAAGAAGAAGAGTTAAATCAACTTCTAAATTTGATTAAAATCAAAACTGACATCGTTTGCGTATCTCTTTTATAAACCGCATGGAACGGTTCGCTGTATCGCGTTCCCAATAAGAACGTGTGGCCCAACTTGATGCTATTTTTCTTTTCCAATGGATGACCACATACAGCACACGATAAATCGCCATTACCTAAAGAAATTTGTTAATTTAATAAATATTTCAAATATTTGAATTTCCTACGAACCTAGTGTTTCCTCGTTCGCTGTAAAATGGATTTTTTCACATTAATAAAAGAAATTTGATGAAATTTGATGAAATTTGATGAAATTTGATGAAATTTGATGAAATTTGATGAAATTTGATGAAATTTGATGAAATCTGATGTTTTTAGTGAGTTACTCGGGACAAACGAGGAGTCGGTCGTCGCCGGCTTCGCTGATCACGTCACGTGATATTCGTGGGATAGTGTTCCTCCCATTGCGGCGTTAGCAGCCTTAACTTGAAAATAGAATTAATTATTTAGGTACTGCTCATTGTTCCGGGTGAA
Source organism: Strigamia maritima (assembly GCA_000239455.1). Classification (NCBI taxonomy): domain Eukaryota; kingdom Metazoa; phylum Arthropoda; class Chilopoda; order Geophilomorpha; family Linotaeniidae; genus Strigamia; species Strigamia maritima. The sequence continues at coordinate 91,778 of JH431739.1, read as the reverse complement.
CCGCGCATCGAAGCGGACTGCTTTGGGGTGGCGGACATGATTGGTTGCTTGGCGGATCATCTCGTACGATTGGCTTGGGCCTTCGTTGAGTTGCAGACATTGTTTGAAACAAAAAAAGTATAAAATTATTATCATTGGATAATCATTTATAATTTCCGGATAATCATTTACAATTTCCAGATAATCATTTATAATTTCCGGATAATCATTTACAATTTCCAGATAATCATTTATAATTTCCGGAAAATTATAAAAATCTAAAAAAATATCGATTTTTATTGAAGTGGTGGGAACAAGTTGCAAGTGAAGGGAACAAGTTGCAAGTGAAGGGAACAAGTTGCAAGTGGAGGGAACAAGTTGCAAGTGGAGGGAACAAGTTCACAACTGGTGGGAACAAGTTCACAACTGGTGGGAACAAGTTCACAACTGGTGGGAACAAGTTGCAACAAGAAGAATAGATACGTGGCCCCAGGAAGGCTTCGTACTTTGTGTTATATACTAAATACTAAATTTTCTTCTGATTTAATTTCTTTGCTGTTAATTTTTTTTTATTACGAATTTTGAACATTAAAAAAAGGATACTAAAACATTATCAGTTGTAATACCACAAGCGCTAGTGTGATTGTCGAAATAAGCTTGTAACAATGAATTTTTTTACTCGGTAGAAATCACGAGTGCATCAAAAATTGCGACCTGAATAAATCACGAGTGCCCGCAGGGCACGAGTGGTTTATTCTGGTCGCAATTTTTAGATGCACGAGTGGTTTTACCAATGAGTAAAAAAATGAATGGTTGCAAGCTGTTTCGACAATCACTAGCGTGAGTGGTATTCGGGAAGAGAATCTAACGAGAAAAATTACAACAACAACAAATCTATATCTATATTTCTCAAAGAACTTTATGAGATTTTGCGAGATTCCACGGAATTTAATGGGATTCCACGAGATTTCGTGAGATTTCACGGGATTCCACAAAATGTGACGAGATTTTATGAGATTTTATGAGATTTTACGAGATTCCGCGAGATTTTACGGGATTCCACGAGATTCACGGAATTTTAACAAAATATTTGAGCAAATGTAAATCCTGTAGAATTCCGTAAAATCTCGCGAAATCTCGTAAAATTTCGCAAAATCTTGTAAAATCTCGCGAAATCTCGCAAAATCTCGCGAAATCTCGTAAAATCTCGCAAAATCTCGTAAAATCTCGCGAAATCTCGTAAAATCTCGCAAAATCTCGTGAAATCTCGTGAAATCTCGCGAAATCTCGTGGAATCTCGTAGAATCTCGTGAAATCCTGTGAAACATCGCGCCATTGCCATTTTGAGATTGTGGTGGAGTGGCTCGCTCTGACGGTTAATTGTTTCAGAAGTGGATAAAACATAAATTTATTTTCGGATATTTTGCATGGTGCTCAATAATCAAAACAATAGGCGCGCCGACCAATGAGATTTGACCAAAAATTTGAATTCAACGAATCCGCGCGTACGCTCTGGTCGATAGTTTTCACGAGTTAGATTCTCAAGAATATATTCTTGACATTGATAGCCTTAAAAAGACACGAGAGACTTATGTTATTGATGTGTAATTCCTTCCCGTCGTTGTCTATTATTATAAAGTGAGTACAATTAATTTACCACTTTTTGGCGTGTTGTATATCTATTTTCTTAGGTATTGACTTATATTCACACTTTTGTGGTCATACTTTTACGATATCACACGAAATATAACGAGAAACAAACAACCGTCAAACAAGTCAAAAAATTACGATTTGTCAAATATTGACACAATTGAACATTGGAAGGAAACGATGTCTGCTGACTAGCAATAATAGCGACTGAATACAGCTGTTTAAAATCTTTAATTCTCTAAATAATTAATTATGATCTCCAAGTTCAGTACCTAAAAAACCAAAAAATCTATACATGACGTCATGACATCTTCGATCTCGTTGTTAACAACCGTTAGTTTCCGTTTCGAACTTGTTCTATTCAGTCACCGTGCCACTAGTTTGCGTCCTTGGAAGATATTAGCACCCATCATGCTTAACTACTAATTATTTCTAAACCATGTCTGAAGAAAGTACTTCCACAGAAGTCAATAGTTCATTACCGAATCCGTTAAAAGAAGAAGGTTCTGATGCTTTGACACCTGATGATGCGGCATGGATTATCACAAATTCCTTTATTATATTCACGATGCAAACAGGTAAAAAAAAAATATTGATTTATAAATTCTGATGAAAAGAAACTCACTTTTTAATTTCAAGGGTTTGGTTTGCTTGAAGCGGGATGTGTTTCCAAAAAAATGAAATTAACATAATGGTGAAAAATGTTGTTGATGTTGTTCTGGGTGGTTTCACCTATTGGCTTTTCGGATATGGTCTTAGTTTTGGTAAAGGACCTTACACAACGCAATTCTATGCCGTTGGAAATTTTCTTTTAGATGCATCGCCTGAAAGATGGGGCACTGAGTTCACCACATTTTTTTTCCAAGTAAATTATTGCATTAATGAATGTCTGTATCACTTAAAATAATTATTATTTACAACTTTATAGCTGTCATTTGCCACCACCGCAACAACAATCGTGTCAGGTAAATAGTAATTACGGTATCCAAAGTAATTTACTTTTAGGAAGTAAACTTATTACTCATTTGCAGGCGCAATGGCAGAAAGATGCAATTTTATAGCATATTGTATCTACTCACTACTTAATACTCTTGTTTATTGTATTCCTGCGGGTTGGCTTTGGGGTGAACATGGGTTTTTAAAGAAAATGGGTGCTGTAGACATTGCTGGTTCAGGTGGCATTCATCTAGTTGGTGGCGTATCTGCTCTCGTATCAGCAGCTATGCTCAAACCACGCAAGGGCCGTTATGATCATGGGACCGCATCAGCACCTGTAGGAGATCCCGTGACAGCAATTTTAGGACTATTCATTTTATGGTATAGAACAATTATAATTATTTAATTTATTTTTGTATAGATTTCACCAGAAACAGTTTATCAATACCAAAATTTCAAGGTTAGCATGTATGCACGCAACAAGGAACTCTGCTCTCGAATAAAAACAACCTTTATAATTCAACAGTTTACTTACTTTAAATCGCTACAAATTAAATATTTATCAAGAGAAAATCTCTGCATGTGTATGTCACTGATTTTTCTTTTAATTTTTCAGGTGGGGATGGCTTAGTTTTAATTGTGGCAGTGTGTTTGGAATAACTCGATATAAATGGAAATATGTGGGCAGGTATTTGCAAATTTTCGCTATAAATAATCAATTTTTTTGCTAAACAAAAAATTTTTGCATTAGAGCTGCAGTTGTCACAATTTGTGGCAGTTTTGGAGGTGGTTTCATTGGAATGTTTTTAAGGTAATAATATATTCTTGGTAATAATACACTTTTAAGCAAAGAAATAATACATTATTGATAATAATACATTTATTCAAAAAACACCTTAAAATAATCAATACATTTTTATTTTTTAGTTATTTTCAAAAAAACAAAATATTTGATATTTCTTATTTAATTAATGGAGTATTGGCTGCCCTAGTGTCAATAACCGGTAATTAATTAATTAATTAATTATTTAATTAATTAACACTTCGATCTAATATTGCTTTATGTTCAAGCTGGTTGTGCTCTGTATCACCCTTGGGAAGCAATAATAATAGGTGGAATTGGTGCTATTCTGGCTCTAGCAGCAATTCCTTTAGTTGATTATATGCATGTGGATGATCCAGTTGGAGCAGTAGCTGTGCATGGACTTGGTGGACTGTGGGGTCTTCTATCAGTAGGACTTTTCTCGGATAATGATCAAGGATGGGAAAACTTAACTAATAATCGTGCTGGACTTTTCAAAAGAGGTGGATTTTATTTTTTTGGAATTCAGCTTTTGGCAGCAGTATGTCTTGCCACTTGGAGTGCTCTCTGTTCATTTCTGCTGCTTTTTGTACGTAACAAACACTTGTCAAGATTTTCTATATTAAAATTTCTTTATTGGTTTATTAGTTTATCAATTTAATTGTTCCTATTCGGATGTCGGAAGAAGAAGAGCTTTTGGGAGCTGATTATTTAGAACACGGTGTTATGCGTGATCCAGAAATATTAAAACTAGCGAAAGAAATTGAAGAAAGAAAAAAATGGAAAAAAAGAATGCAAAACAAGGAATTTATACAATTTCTGAAAAAGAAAAAGAGGCTTTAGAAAATCCTACTTCCAGAATGAGTAATGGCAATGGAATATTAGCTGACCTCAGATCTCGTCCCACTTCAGCTGTAGGACTAACAAATAATACAATAGTACCAACATCAGACAAAGGTCATAGAAAAGCTTGGTATTCTTAGTACAATTATTTGTTTTATTTTACTGCTTTCTGTATTTATTTATTTATTTTTGAATTTATTGATGTCTGCACTATTTTTTTTTCTTCCTTTGGCAGTATTATTCAAGCACGATGTGCGGCATAAAGTGTAACTATTTTTCCTGGTGCCCTATATTTCAATCCCTTCAAATCATAAGATTACAGAAGTGGAAGTACGGTATTGAGTTTAACATAACATATCTATTACATATTGCAGATTAGCAATGCCAGTTTGTACATATGTTTTGAAAACCTATAGAGTAGCTTGTAGATTAATCTGAATAGATGATGACCTTAAAATTTACCTACCTTGAATTCGTCAATGATGTAATCAATAATATAATCCTGAGTACAAGACAAACTACATGTTCATCTCCATATTTAGATATATATTTGTTAGAATGGCGTTTCAAATGTAACTTGTCTTAAAATAAACATTCTACTTTTTCAAAATTTGTTTTCATGCTTTTATTAGAGCAATCAAATACTACTTGTATGTTCCATTTCTAATCTTAAGAGAAACTCAACATAAACCACGATAGTGATAAGTTTAATTAGTTTTGATAAGTTTTAGTAAAATGAAATGTAAAAATAAAAATCGATCTTTTATGTACACGCAACGTTTCAGTGTGGGTATACGTAATATAAACTTCGTTCTTTGAACTTTATAATAATTCTTCTCACTCTCAGCAACTTTGTGTTCTCTGTACTGATTGTGAGAAGTTACAATGCCATACAGGAAAGCCGTTTCTAATTAATGCCATGGAAACCATGGCATTAATTTGGATTTTCTCAAAATTTTGAATTATTAAAGTAAAATAATATAGTGTACTACGTAACGTATGTCAAACATTTTATGTATACAATAAAACAATATATAAACAGGGATTTGATGATTTGTCTTACATAGTCTTAGTCAACCAAATACGCGCCAAATGGTGAAAAGAATGTAGATGAAAAGAATGTAGACGTGTGGTTTTATTTTTTTACGGCGCTATAATCGCGGTGAATCAGCTAAATGTAAAAAATGTTCGCAGATACTAAAGACTAAAGCAATACGAATGGTCTGCTTACTTATTTGAACAGTACCACAAAATTAATTTGCGTAAAAGTAAAACACGTGCTCGTTCTCCTTATGTGGCTGTGCGGCCTGTGCCTGAAAATATACATACTTTTGAAAAGAACAAAAATTACCGATTTTATGACGTCTGATTGTTCGATGGCAGCTACTCTATCGCGATTAGCAGCCAAAGATGGTTTATCATTTTCGTTTATTTGCAATTCTAAAGACATATGAGAACTTTAATATTATTTAAATCGCACAATTTTAATGATGTATGTACCAATATTTGGAGATTTGGATACATCATTAAAACTGGGCGATTTAAATAAAGTTCTCATGTCTTTAGAATTGCAAATATATGAAAATGGTAAATCATCTTTGACTGCTAATCGCGATAGAGTAGCTGCCATCGAACAATCAGACGTCATATAATCGGTAATTTTTGTTCTTTTCAAAAGTATGTATATTTTCAGGCACAGCCACATAAAGAGAACGAGCACGTGTTTTACTTTTACATACACTTTTACGCAAATTAATTTTGTGGTACTGTTCAAATGAGTAAGCAGACCATTCGTATATTAATTTAGTCTTTAGTATCTTCGAACATTTTTTACATTTAGCTGATTCACCGCGATTATAGCGCCGTAAAAAATAAAACTACACGACTATAACTCTATTTATCATTTCGTGCGCGAAACTTTCATTGGTTAATGATCTAAATTGTACCGAAAGTATATATTGTGGCATCTTATTTTAATCCTCTAGTTGAACCGAGTCGAAAAATCATTGTTTCGTAGCCAAAAAATGTTCATGCTATTGTTGACAAATGAAAATGCTTGTAAAATATTTCAAAAAAAATTCTTTACATTTGGGTTTTTGTATTGTTGCGCACATTTTTTGGCTACGAAACAATGATTTTTGGACTCGGTTCAACTAGAGG